>VYZX01032489.1:720379-796028 GCA_013401335.1 Brachypteracias leptosomus
CACCTGTATTGTTCCCTCACTTTAAAAGGGCAGCATTCAAAGCACCCTTCACCCCAAGAAGCATTTTATTTGAGCTGTTATTGCTGGTAAGCAGGAACTGAGCTGAAGGAAATGTTAATTTTAAAGCCATCTATGAAGTTTAAAAGTATTCNAAAGATGATTCTAAGAAGAAACCTTACAGAAAAATAAAATCAGCCTATTTCTGTTCTTCAGTGTCAGTATCTATTCTAAAGTGTGTCTAAAATTGTCTTAAGAGTCAGGTCACTTTGGTTTTAAATAATCCCAGCAAAGTTCAACCACATGCTTTGCTACTTTGTGCTCAAGCCAAAGAGAGAACCAAGCACCTCTCTTCCTCAGGTGCTCGGCACACCAGTAGAGCTTAAAGATCACAGTCCCTCCAAATACCTGAACCCACTGCAACCAGAACACTGACAAAACCAGAGGCACTGTAAAAAGAAACACTGCTATGAGAAATGAGATCCAATTCAAGCTTTTCCTCAGTCATGATAATAAAATCTGCCTCCAGACAGAAGGCTACTTTTGTAGCCTTGTTTGTGGGGTAGATTTGTGATGTTTTCAGTCTGGCTATGTCAAGATCTTTGCTTACACTCTAGCTGTGCATGTCTTTGGGCAAAGCATTTTCTTCCTTTGAAACTCCTTTCTAAATGGAGGGAAAACACTTTTGTCCTCCAAGTAGGTATTGTGAGGATGAGAACTTAAGGCATTCTCAATCTGACATGATGAGAGGAAAGAGAAAGGGCTGCAAATGTAAGCAAATAAAGCCACGTTGATGTGGGGCTGATGAACAGAGTGTGCATTTGTACACAGACCCAAGCAAACAAATTGTGAGCAGCATATGTAGCCTCAAAAATCATCTGTAAGTGAACAAAAATGTTTAAACAAGGCTGTAAGCAATCTTGGCCCTGTGTAAACACTGAGAAGCTCCATATTTCAAAAGAATGTATATGCTTAACAGCTAATTATAACCTAAACCAAGCCATCCAGCACCAAATTGGAGCTGGAGGGACTGCAATGCTGTAGGCCCAGTCCATAGGCATTGATGTCAGGAGGAATCCTCCTGACTGCCCATGTGGAAGAGGAGTATTTACAACAGGTCAAAGCAAATCCAGTGCTGGAATGCACCACAGCCCTCAAAGCTCTGAGGAAGAGCTGGGGTTGCCTTGACCTTGGCTTTGTGTGTGATCAGCACAGCACTTAGTTGAGCTGTAACTTTTTTAGCCAGCTATAAATCAGAGGAACAATTCACATTGTGAAATCAGAGGTTATTTCACATTATCCAGCAAAACCTACCAGTCAGATATTCCAGTACAGCAGCCATGTACACGGGAGCACCAACACCAATCCTGTACTTGGGGTGGCCTTTCTTAATGTAACGTAGCATTCTTCCAACAGGGAATATCACCCCAGCCTTGGCGGAGCGGGAAGTCTTGGTTGACTTCTTCTTTCCACCCCTGCTGGACATTTTGTCTGTACTGGGTCTGGAACAGCACTCTAGGAAGGGGAAAAAGAAAAGAGAAAAGGTTATTCATAAGGACTGATACTGCAATATCATATATTGAATCTTGAGACATGAGTATTTTGGGGTAGGCAATGCATTGGGGTGCTTAAAACAGAGACAAGCTGCCTTTCTAGAGTACAGACAAGAACCTACAATAATTTTACACAGAATGTTTATTTGCCCTTATAATCTTATAGAATCACAGAATGGTTTGGATTGGAAGTGACCTTAAAGATCATCTGCTTCCAACCCCCCTGCCATGGGCTAGACCAGGTTGCTCTAAGCCTCATCCAACCTGGTCTTGAACACCTCCATTGTTGGGGCATCTACAACCCCTCTGAGCAACCAGTGACTCGCCACTCTTGAGTGTCCCACCACCCATTAATGCCTGATGCTGTTATCTTGGTATAATTTTATACAGTAAATATATAAGCCAGGGAAATGATTTCATTTAAATCTGCTTTGGAATCACTTTTCTGAAATTCCTAACAGATTAAACCCAGTACTATTACTGGAGCAAAGTGGGATAACTACCTAGATGATCTAACTAAGTAGGGATAACTACCTAGATGATCTAACTAAGTAGGGATAACTACCTAGATGATCTAACTAAGTAGGGATAACTAGATGATCTAACTAAGTAGGGATAACTAGATGATCTAACTAAGTAGGGATAACTAACTGGATGACCCTTGAGGTCCCTTCCAACCTGGCATTCTATGATTCTAATGTAAATCAGAGGACATTTTCTGCAAGGAGACCAACACAACCCTCTGCTCCCTGGGAAAATCTCTTCACTGGGCTTTTGAACCATGGTGGGACTGTTATGCTCATGTATAACTAATGTTCCTAGCTAGGGAAAACTGCATCCACTAAAGGTTTCATAAAGTGTGTTCACCTTCCCTGAAGATCTAGACTCTCCAGCATGTGTGACTGCACAGAACAAAGGCCTACACACAGCAAAATACATCTCCTGAACACTAAATCTTCTAGAAAGAGCTAAAAAGAACCCTTTGAGATTTAGGCCTAACAGAAACCAGCCATCTCCACACGTCCTCATGAATCTGAGGAGCTTCAATCTGTCACCTTTCCTTAACCTATCAGTGGTCTAAACACCCAGCAGCTATCTGACAAGTGTATCTCAGTTTATGCCAGTGAAGAAACCAAGCACTGATACAGCTGTCAAACACTTTTTTCTCTCTTTGATTTCTGCTCAGGCTGTAAATAGAAGCTGACAAATCCAAAGAGGTGGAGGATTTTACAGGCTCTCAAGGTATCTTTGAAGGTTTAGGCAATATGCTGGGTTGAGAAATGAACTTGAAGGGAAGGAGACTGTCTCCATCTCCCCCTCCCTCCCTCCTGTGTGCCTGAACTCCAGGGAAACCAGCAGCACGCATCAGTGACACAGGTACTTCAGTACCTCCCAGAGCTGTCCTTGCTCACAAATCCTACCTAATACAAACACAAATTCACCAGTGTGTTTAGAGACTCCACAGTGAAACCCCTTCAAGCCTGCTCTCCCCTCACACCAATTCTGATTTATTCTGAATGCTGTCCTTGCCCCCATGAACCAAACTGTATTTACCACGTATCTGAATCCACAACGACTGAGCAAACTCCAAATCAGGCAAAGCAGGTTCACCAGCCTCACTTCTCTACATTTTGCAACCTCTGCTCTGTGCTGACATGTCCTGCAGTCTTTTAATTCTTAGTGAATCACTGAGATCCAGACTACGTGACTATCAGGTGAAGCCCACTCAGGATAACTAAAGGAACACCAGTATCAAACTTGTCCTTTCCACTTCCACACTACATTCACCAGAGTCCATACTTGCATGGCACATTAAGTAAAATAAATGCAACAGGCTTACTGTTTGTTAAAGGTAAATGAAATAATCTCATTTTATTAGTTCAGATGAAAGCTCCACTACATTTATGAAACTAATACCAAAAAACAGCAAACTTTGGAAGAGGGAAGCCACCAAGAGGGCTCCTTCTCCTTCCCCCTGCTATGAGCTCAGCTCTGTAATAACTCTTACTCAGTGAAGAGAAGGACAAAAGTCTTTTTCTTTTGCCTAACTGGAACTCACAAGTGATTTCAAAACCCTTCCATTTAATTGTATTTTCTCCTCTAGCTAGCTCTGGCTTTGTTAGCAGGAAGGCCGGGTGTGGTTTGCAGTTGGCTATGGACCTTCTGCCAGAAATTATTTCATAGCTCATAATCCATTTTCATCAATACTGCAGATGTTTAACCTCACAAATATTAAGAAGTTCACTGAACCAAACACCAGAGAAACCAGGCATGAGAAGTACCTGTGCTTTTGGCTTCCCCTGAACTCCTTGGGTTTGTAACTGGTAGGAGAATGATGAAAAAACTCATTTTTCTAGGGAAAACCTGGAAGCCTTAAGCAGCAAACTTCTACCAACCATATGGCTTATGAGTTTATGGGATAGCAGAAAGATTAATATGGAAATCCTTACTTCCTGATACTGGGTTGGGTTTCTCTTGTGGGAGAATGTCCTCTAGCCATCAGCTGCACTTAGATCACTGTGTGAGTAACGTGGCAATGCCAAATTACTGTCAAAGGGACCGGAGTAAATACAGCTCACCCCATCTAAAACTCCAAATGGAAGACATGCTGTCAGTTGTCCTCTGCCATGCTAAACCAACCTCCTGTGTATCCCCCTTGAGTAAAACACTCTGCTGTTCATTTCCAACCTCTTTTATCTGGTGTTCAGAAGATGTTCTTCCCTTTACTGTACTATTTTCTACTTAATACCTCCAAGCCTCCTGTCAGCTGCTGCCATCTAACACCTACCCATACACAAAATGGTTTCTCTTTCTTTCACAACAAGCTTATTTTATCACTTCTGCTAACTCTAGGAGTTAATTTCCCCCTTTATTTTACACTCCTGGTGACATTTCTCTTGTTAATATTTAGGATAACCCTAGACCTATCTTGACAATTAACCTGATCCTCTCATAATGGACATTAAAGAGGTTTTTAGCTATAAGTTTATTTGTGAGGAAAAACTTTGCTTGAGCCAGAAAGGTGGGGGCATTACATGCTGAAAAAAAAGAAAGAACTTCTGGAACTTAAAGAGAGATGCCATAAAGATATCTAAGAGCTTCATTTCTCAAGGATCCCATTCCTACAACACGTAGTGAATTGCTGTATCATTAGATATTGGAGGTGAGGAAGGGAAATTCCAATTAAGTTTCAACTACCACTTTTAATTTTGCCAACTATGTGATCTGGTAAAGGAAAAAGCAAGTGGAAGGCACGGAAGACCTTTTTTTGGGCTTAATTATGGTTTCATGATCATTACTTGGCAGGACCTGTTTGTCTTGCCTTTGAGCTGAGGGATGGCCCAAGGAGCTCTCAAAGTCTACTCTCTAGTTCTCATTTTCCACCGCAAGAGAGAAGGGGAAGAGAAGAGCTTTCACTTGCAACAACCACAGAAAGATTTATTGAAGTTAAATGTAAAGAGCATGGCAACAGATCAAAACCCTTGTGCCTCCCATGTTCTCAAATGGTTTATCTTTGTAACACCAGAAACTCTGGAAGGCTGCCAATGTTAATGAAGCAGAGCTGTTTGCTGAGTCACTGCTAGCCAGCAGAGGAGGGAGGCAACCAAAGGGAACCTTACCACATGGGCCATAGTTCAGCCAAGATTGGAGCTGGATCTTTTACAAATTAAAATAAAAATAAGAAAATCAGTCAATGGCAGTCAATGGACCGGTCCTCTCCTTTCCTTTCTCTCTCTTGCTTTTGTAATACAATTACCAAGCAACTTTCCCAAGTATGGAGTGTCTTCAAAGACTTGACAATGAAGTGATTTCATGTCAATGTGATAGTTCACAAAAGTACCACTGTGACAATCAGGGGACATCACTGAGGAGTCAACTTATCTAAGTTCACCTTTGACATTGAATCAAATTTAATGCTATGTTCTCCAGTGGCTCTGCTGTGTTTGGACATGGATTGCCCTAGTTGCAGAATTCAGCATCCGATTCACGGGCTTTTGAAAAGCCCTTAAAGACTGTAGCAAGACTCATACCCCAAAATTCACAGAATTTGATGGTATTAGCTCACAGCAAAGATCTGAACTACAAGGGTCCTCCTCCAAAGGTCATGTCTTTGTGAGCCAGAAATAAATTTTCTAGGAAAATATATTATGAAGGTGTAGTGTAATGAACATTAGTCTGTTTGAAATTGGCTGTAGTAACTCTGGTTGGCCATATTTTTTTCTGTGTGAAGATAAATACTCCTGGTAAAGTGATACCTCATTTCCAACTACCAGTAATTCATTAGCTCAGCCAATTTGATGCTTTCATCAAGTAGTAGTAAATAAACACCCCTCCTGCTATTAATAGTTTTCAGGTACTGGTTCTTAATGACTTAAATTGCTCTGAATGCTCCTGCTGTCAGGCAGGGACTGTTCTGAGCCTGGGCTTACAGAGGTGTATTAACCACACCGAGCAAACATGATTAAATTCAGATCTACACGATCACATCATTAAGTGTAGAGGAATCCAGGAGACCAGGAGTGGAATCCATTTATCCTACAATAGGATAAACACTAAGATTGAGTAATTATTTTTCCTCTTCTTTCCAGTACAAAGACTAAGCTGGAAAGTTCATTTTTTTTTTTTTGGTATCACAAGAGATTAACTGCAATGCCATTTTCTTTCCATTGTTTCAAAAGATTAACAATGTAAGTGCTGCCATTCTCTCTTAAATCTATTTATGTAGTATAATAATAGCCACTCACTGAACTCTTTTTGAAAAGGTGCATTAGAATTTGCTTTGACAACTAACTTGCTCTGTTCTTGGCTGATCAGGAGCTAGTCTGGCATATTTGTAAGAGGCACTGCTTATAGTGTCAGTATAAAATGGTCCCTAATAATGCCTGCCTAGCACAATGTCCCAGAAGGTAGGACAGTAATAAATGAAGAGCTAATCACTTAGTTATCATTTGATCTGATACAACTTCAAGTTTTAGCTTAAGTGCTTTATCAAAGCAGTAACTCTCCACAGTCTGAAATAGAGAGGAGTGAAAGCAGGGGTGAAACAGCCCTTCCAGCACTGCATGAATTTCTGATCTGAAAAAGCAGCACCACACAGACCTTTATTGTCACTGGGAAACTGAGAGAACACTCCTCTTGTAGGAATGCCCACTAGGTGTGTTTTCTGTTGAAGATTAATAAAACTAAAATGCCCCCAGTGAGAACAGAAAGGATGGAAGAAGAGGAAGAACATTTTCACAAAGTATGTGCAAAACAAACCCCTGTTGCACAATTGCATTCAACTGGCAAAAGTCCCTTCCTCCCACAACGGGTCTGAAAACCTGAAACAAACATCCCCTTAATGTACAAACCTTCACTCTGAACAGTACTGGGAGTGTGACAAGAGCTTGAGCTGGGCATCCTGCCACCAATAGTCAGGAGAACGTAAATACAATTGTCTTCACTGGCCACTGCTGGGAGTACTAGCATGAAATTCAGCCCATTTGTACATTATGGCTTTTTGTGTACTCGGTAGGAAGCATAAAATCTGACACAGGACCTTAAATCACTGGATCATTTATGAATTCAGTGTTCAGAAAAACTATTTTAAAGAATATTTTGAAAACTTCTTTGCCCCTTGACATTTCTGGAAGGAAGCAAAGACGTAATAAAGAAGTCACGTGGATGCTTTCAAGGCAAAAATCCAGATGTAGAATGAAATTTTAGATGCTGTGGTGCTGAGGAAAGGCAGTGCAAAGATTCAGCCCTCTGAGGAGGCCACGAATGGTTCAATTATAACATCACTCCTTTTGGAGTAAGGACCATGAGCTGAATCCTGCCCATCCTCTCTTTAGTATGGATCTGGGTAAGGAGCTATAGCTTCTTTAGGTGTTTATAGCAGCTTTCCCTAGAAAGCAAGCAAGGACTGCACTCTTCCCACAAACACTGCATGTTTCTTTTCTGATTCTACCTCTAGGAAGCACTGAGCTGACAAAACCTAATGCTCACTGCATCAATATTCCCTCTCCCCAGAGAGGCTCTCTCTGGAGACTCTTTTTCCCTCTTGTGGCATCCGTTCCAGATTCCTGCTCCTTTATCCCTGCTTTACATAACCTTGCTGGGGCAGGACTGCCCTTTACACAGAACAGACAACAAGTCTTGATCCTGGCTGACAGAGCTCTACAAACACACTCCTAATTTCTTTGAGAGGGAAGATGTTGACCACTCTTCAGGAATGTGATTGCAATGCCTCTATCAAGAGACTCTCTCTTCTCCAAGCTCACTGCTGTGCATCTTACCTGCAGGACCAGGCAACTCCCAAGGACAAATTTAAACACATGGATTTATTTTAAGACTAAGTTTGCAGTGATGGATTTTTCTTCTTGCCAATGCTGATCTTTAACATAAGCTGTGCTTAAGTATTCTTCCTATATTACTACCATTAGGCCAAACTCTAGGTTTACTACTAGATTTTAGATCAGTTATGGCTTAATCTACACTGTCAACATTGCTTTACTGGCAATCAGAGTATGGCTTTAGACACAACAAAACAATGTTCTCTTTGGGAACCCAGAAGGCCCAGAAGATTTCAGTGTGAAAGGTTATGATACATATCACAGCAAAATAACCTGCAACAATTATTAAGTAAACAGCATCATTTCATTCTTTCAAAACACCCACACAACACCTTGGGGAGTTTTCTAGGCACCACTTGATAGAAAATCTCTCAAACCCCACTGCATTAAAATATAGTTTTCAAAGCAACTCTAACTGTCTTATTCCCACCTAAATCTTTTAACTCTGGGTTGTGCCTAAGAACTTGGATTCTGTTTTTATTAATTGGTCCCTTGCTCCTGAGCTCATTTATTTCTTGGGCTCTTAGGAATGGGGGAGGCAGTGGATCTGCAAAGTTCCCCACAGACCTGTTGCTAAGTGACAGTCCTTGGGAAAAAATGGTTGTTTGTTTGTATGGTCAACAGATAAATAACAAGCCTCATCCAAATATATTTTAACAACCAGCCTCCTTCTAGCAACATAAATGAAGCAACCTCAGTTGTACAGCACCCTACTTGCATAGGAGCTGGTTCCAACTGCAGGCTTCAGATGGAAATTCATGGGTTTCCTGGAACTTACTTTTAAAGATTATATGGGAAACAAAAGGATTATAGGAATATATAAGTCACAGAAACAGTTTGCTCCCCTTGCTGTCTCCTACACACATGGTCTTTGGTCTAGACACAGGCACTGCTGTGCTATACCTTGTGTGGAGCCTCAGGAACCTGCATTCACCTGCATCCTGCAGCACTCACAGTCCCCTACGAGAAACACCCACACCCGGAGACAGCCCGTAGAGGTTGCTCAAATCCTGCAGGCAGACATATTGCAGCCTATACAAGAAGTGACAGTTCCCCAAGAACGAGGGGCCCCGCTCCTGGCCAAACACTTATTTTTACCACTCTTTCAAGCCTTTAGTTAAGGTTTTTTAAAATATCATTTGGCTTTTTTTTTAAATGAAGTCATCTGCATGTGGCAGGTAACTTTTAAGCCGCGGGTTCTTCATCCCGAAGTGAACCACACCGAGAACACGTCCTGCTGCCTCTCCCCGGCGCTTTTCGCAGTCTCTCCGGATTATCCTCTCCTGCCCGCTGACCCGAGCTGTGGAACACGGAGCCGGCCGTGCGTGCGTGGAGAGGCAGAGAGACGTGAGGAACCGCGGCTCGACCCCCACCTCCCCGTTCCCTGACCCCCCCAGTGTAGGGCCAGCACCCGCGGGGTGCCCGGCGGGCTCCTTCCAGCCTCCACACCACAACCTAGCGGCACACTCCATAGAAACACCCCCCCCGCTGCCACCATTTCGCTGGGCGCGGGAGGAGGTGTGTGTGTGGGGGGGAGGATCTGGCTTCACCCGAGGCACAACAAGAAGAAACAAAACCAACAGCCCGCCCGGCGCGGCCCAGACCCCCCGGTTCCCCTCAGAGAAAAGCGGGTGGGGGGCCCAGGCCCTCGCTTCCCTCTCAGCGAAACCCGGTTGGCTCGGGGCNGGCCCCCGGCGGCGATATGTCCCCGGTTTGTCGGTCTATCTGTCTGGTCGGCGGCGGCCCCGCTGCCTCCGCTCCGCCCGCGGGGCCAACGGGAACGGCTGGCGGGGCTGGCGGCGAACTCCCACAATGCCCCGCGCCTCACGTCATATCCCTCCCCCTCACGGCGTGGCCCCGCCCCTCCCGCCTCGTGACTGGCCCACGCGCTCCCCTCATGGGACCGCCGCCCGCTCGCCTCAGGCCCCGGTCCCGGCTCCGGCCCCGGCCCGGGGCTCTCCCGCCGCCCTCGGTGTGAGGGGCCGAGCCCCGCAGCCCCCCCCTCGGCAGCCGGCTGTTGAAAAGCCGCGTCCCTGCGTCCGTGCTGCTTCTGCCGCCTCGATCCCTGCTCCTGGCCGGGCCATTGTGTGCCGGCCGCGGGCGCTCCTCAAGCCTCAGCGGCGAGGGAGGGCAGAGAGAGCGGGGCGGGGGATTAAGGCCGCGTTCCCCCCCAAAATGATTGTGTTTGGAGGAATGAGCAACGGGGCCGTTACCGGCTGGTACGAGGTGAACGTGCTGTTCCTGCTCTCCTGTACAAAAATGGCTCGGTGCCATTTTATAAAGGCCGCAGATGGAGCTTCTGGAGGAGTTTCCGCATGGGAGGCCCAGATGTCCCTGAGGGCACCTTGTGGGGTTGGAGAGGGGGGTGGCTGCTGCCCCCCGGGGTGCCCCACAGATGGAGGGGGCACCCCATCACCTCACCCCTCCATCTACGGCAAGATGGCAACTGCCACAGCAGGACTTGGCTACAGGACAGACAGCTCAGATTGACTCTGTGTTTACAATGGTGGGACTAGGTACAGCTGGAGTTTGGATTGTCATGGAGGACTCCTGGCTTGCTGGTGCTTCCAGATCCTTCTGCTGGTCCCATCTGAGCAGAGCATTCCCTTTCTTCAGTGGGATGCCAGCCCACAGCCTCCTCTTTGATGGTTGGAGCTGTGACAGGTGACAGTGGCACAGTGACATAATGTTATTACAACTACCAACAGCTAGTAGAGGCAAGGAGTTGCTCTCTCTCCTCATCAACCACCCTGAGCTCCAGCTTCCCTTATTTTTGCTCAGTATTGGCACATATTCGCAGTTCCTTTGTCTTACAGAATAGCAGAAAGGAAGAAAGTGGTTTGAAGGAAGAATGAAAAACAGGGAATGGGGGACAGCCTGTAGAAAACATGGGACTGGTCTGAGAAACCTCCCTTCAAAGAGAAGGGCGAGAAGATGTAGCACATAGTGCCGTGTGTGATGTCTGTGGCCTACAACAGCAACGTCCTGTTGTGATGTTCTCATCCATACAAATGGCCAAGCTTGGTCTGTTTTATAACACAGAGAAACTCAGTGTCTCCCAAGACACCTCTCATCAGGTTTCTATGCATCACAGGATCAAATGCACCCTTGGCCTAACTGAGCTCTCTAAGTAAGTGCTAATTGTAACCTGAATGCTCTTCAGACCTGCAGTTTTGCCTAACAAAGACTCCCCACTAAGTGCAGTGCCCTATAGTCCTGACTGCCCTTACCCCGGGGACATGGATACAGTACTGACTAAGCCATCTGCTAGGGCTCCTCTCACACAGCTAGATTCCCAGTGTTCCCATCCACACACACTATCTCCCTCCCACCTCCTCCTCCACCTTCTCTGCTCCCTTTTCACTTGCAGGTAGAGCTGCCCACACTGGAACCCTTCCCGTGTGCTGTGCACAGCACCCAGCAGAACTGGTCCTCCACTGCTGGGCTCTTCCCACTCCCTTTTGCTCTCACCCACATAAGTTTTATTTAAAAAAAACCCCAACCAACCACCCCCAAATCTCTCTGTTGTCGTGATGAGCTTCAAGGGCCCATGAGGAATTTAAAGAACCCACAACGTTGTCTAATGGGGTTGATGCAAAGCTACAAGGTGAAGGAAGCTGATCTACAAGGATAGATGGAAGGAGCTATCTGGGAAACTGGTGTAGGGCATTTTCTGTGCCCTTCTAGCCATTTTTTATGGTGGATCTCTGGGTTTTATGCTTTTGATGAAAGCACAATTGGTGAGGATTTCTGGAGTGAGAGCTGCCTGAGTTTGCAAAGGGCCTGAACAACTTGTCCATGGAACAGGATGGAGCTCTTGGTCATTCACTGTTAACATTGGCTGGCTCAGCTCCCACCAAAGCACAGATTGATCATACTGAACATCTACTGGGCCTGCAAAGAGCACCCATTTTGGGAGCACATGATGTGTCACAAGTGTCTACAAGGGAGTGTTGCTTATAAAAGCCTCTGAAATTACACTACATAAACTACTTCCCTAAAACAAACCTTGGCTTAGATTTTATTCCCTTTGCCAGTTCAGCAATGTATTTATTTAGATATAGAATGATAAAAAACACCACTCCAGAGCTCTGCTCCCTTTGTGATTAATATAAACAATTCATATTCTTACATTCTTGTATTCTTACTTTGACACCCCGACTCTGTAATCAATTTTTGCCACCTCATTTTATTTGCAGAAGGTAGTTCTGATTGATGGAGAATATAAACACCTGACTTGTTTACTCAGCATGGGTGGCTGAGAAGAAAATAAGACTTGGGAGAGGGCAGAGCAGTGTGGGAGGGGTGGTGGCTGATGGGCACCCTCTTAAATTTAGGTCAGTATTTGCACTTTGAGGTAGCTATCTTAATTCTGAATGCCTCACCTTGCTTGTCACTGGTGTTTATTGGTCATTGTGTGTTTATTGGGTGTTGAGAATGCATGGCCTGGGTTACTGGGGTTTGCTGACATATCTCTTCATGTATTGAGCATATGTCTGGGGGGGCCAGGTCTTCTCTTCCACTTCACCCTGGGTTCCAGCCACCACAAAGATGTGCAGCTTCCCTCTTATTCCACATTAGCCCATCAAGACCAGGACCACAAACTGATGCTGTGTTTTGACACCAGTTTTGTGCAGGGTTTGAGCCATTGATCTTAATGATCCCTTTTTATCTTCCTTATCTAGACACCCAGAGAGCTGCAGTTTGGTTTCCAGCACACTTCAAAACCTGGGAGCTTCATCTACCAGAGGTGACCAGAATTAATTCCATTTTCAGGTACTCACTCTTTGCTTTGACATCCAAGTCATGACAACTGTGAGGATATTCCCTCTCTTCTGAACATGGGAAACAATTATTTGTTCTCACCTCAACATCCTCGAGGCACTCTCAGCTTTATATTGATTGCCAGGCGTGTTGTTCTGTAGCAGAAGTGACAAGTGGTGCTAATATGTTATGGTGAGATTAATACTTCCAGGGTACAAGAAGGGGATGGCTGGGATTAATTTCCCAGGCTGGTAGACAGAGATAAGTTAGTACAGATAATTTACTTCTTTTGTTCCAAATTTTTGTAGGCAGGCTACCTCTTATTTTTCTTAAAAAATGGAATTTGTACTGACCAGCTTTTAATCTGTGCCATTTTAGAGAATGCTTCCTGCTAGAAAAACACCAACTATGGATATTTTTATCAATGCTTTTGCCCCCTATCAAAAAAAGGCTTTAATTGCTTTGAAAATATGTTAAACAAAAGGCCATTTTTTTTAAGAAAGAAGGCCAACTATTTCCATTTTAAACCTGGCAAAAGGGAGCTACTATGATAATGGCACTTTTGAACCCAGGTTGTGAAGCCATTCATACAGCTAATGGATGCTGTGACTCAGAAAAAAAAGCCAAAGTCTCTAAAATCATGATTAATCCAGAGATTAGGGATAATATTAACCTCCAGTACAATGTATTTCAAAACCTGCTTCTCCCAGATGAAAGCTAAATGCTGTTATAAAATCAGCAGCCCAACAGCAGCATGATGTGGTGACATCAGGAAACATAAATGCTTGTTTCCCAGCAATGTGGAAGAAGTGGGCTCTAAAATAACCCTGAAGCACCCAGAAAACAGGGGCCTTTGTCTGCCTCTCACAGTTTGAGCCTTCTGCTCCAGTCCTCACCCGATTCCAGGTTGTGCATTAAGCCAAGTTCATTCTCTGCTGGTATTTGAAATGACCTCTTGCATGGCTGCATTTTTAACATCAAGTGGCTGGGGAGAGTTCTGTGTTATTGTGCAAGGAAAGTATTCCATCTAAGAGCTTTGATTTATGTTATTAAGTCAGAGGATTCAAAATTACATCCCATGATGAGCTGCTGAATGGTTCCTGGTAGCTGGTGAAAAGCTTGGTGGATAGTCATGGAGTAATAACGCATATTTCTTATTTTTAGTTATTAAATCCCATTGCTTCCCCAACATTAATTTTCCATGTAAGCAATAGCTAGAGTTGCCAGAGGGATTTTATCTAATTGCAGATGGTAGGAGACATGGTTGGTAATTGCAGATATGCAGAGGGAGATGTCCAGGAGATGATCTCCTATTAAGATGTGGCTGTTGCTATGGAATACATTGCTAACTGCTGTTCTGCATGAGAGCACTAGGATACATCATTTCAAATAAGAGGTTATTTTTAAAGTGGACTCATTTCTTTGCCTGTGAAAGCAAAATCAGATCACCTCTCTGTGGAATATTCATTAAAAAAACCTCCTGTGCTGGACAACAGACATTATATAGAATATAGTTCATGGAGGAGTCAAGAAAATGAGAGTCCACCATAACACCAGGCAGCAGGGAAACCAGAGGCTTCATATCCCTCTCAGGAGACAAACCCTGCTCTTGAAATTCAACTAAACTTCGCTTGTAGATACAAAGATCACCAGCCCTCATAGCAAACAGGAGCTTTCTAGAGTCTCATGTCCTCAGCTTGAACTGAACTTCATATCAGAAAGCCCATTAATTCTTCTCTTTATTTTGCAGTGTGTTCTCTCTGCAGGGAGAGGGGTACAGAATGAACAAATGATGGTGCTGGGTGTTTGTGGTGGACACACAAGTATGAGTTGCACCTGAATGTTTGTGCCAAAAGTAGTGATGTGGTCACTTGGGGCTTTGCTGAAGGACCCAAAGAGCCCTGGGGATGCAGTAGCTGCCCTAGTGCTTTGTAAGGACAGTTTCCATCTCTGCCCCTCTTGGGGGAAATGTTAGAAGGATAGGTTAAAAGTAAAAAATTAAACTTGGTAGTAGAATGAGTGACAAGTTCTAGCACGTGCTTTGCTCATCTTAAAAATCTTCATGTTGGGAAGTGTCTGCACGATGACTGGAGCACATGAAGTTTTTCCCATAGCATGGATGGATAAAAACTTGAAAATAAGGAAGAAACAAAGCAACATCTCCCTCTACGGGAGTGCCCTGTATTGCACCCCCGGGCTCTTGGCAGCTGAGAACCTGTCTGGTGGGCCAAGGCTCCTGCAGATCCCAGAGGGGCTGGGTGGGCTGAAGGTATGAATCATAACTTGGTTTCTTGACAGCTCCTCATCATGAACCCAAACAAAAGTCCAGAGATGTGAGACAGGCTTTTTTTCTGTCATCTTCAGATTATGTCACTAGGCACAATCATAGAATCATGGGATGGTTTGAGTTGGAAGAGACCTTAAAGATCATCTCGTTCCAATCCCCACCTCCCACTAGAGCAGGTTGCTCAAGGCCCCATCCAACCTGGCCTTGAACACATCCAGGGATGGAGCATCCACAACTTCTCTGAGCAACTGTTCCAGTGTCTCACCACCCTCACAGTGAAAAATCTCTTCTTAATTTCTAATCTAAATCTCCTTTTCTCCAGTTTGAACCCATTACCCCTAGTCCTATCACTACAAGTCCCTCCCCAGCTTTCTTGGAGGCCCCCATCAGATACTTGAAGGCCACAATAAGGTCTCCCTGGAGCCTTCTCTTCTCCAGGCTGAACAATAAGAATAAGCAAGTGCCTGTAACATATATATATACTTTTTTGGGGACACACACAAATATTCGTTTGGCTTTATTTACATAAAGCCCTACAATTCATTTTGGGACATGTTATCCCCTTCTATTTCTTGCTAATTCATCTGATGACATTGTTTGCCATAAAAAATGGCTCATGGAAAACTCTGGGGGGGATATCAGTGAGAAATATGCTAGGATATTTGTTTGGAAGTGCTTAGAGAGTCATTCTGAAGCTTGTGGATCAACCAGGCAAGGAGAATAGTCTCAAGTATCAGTTGGCCTGTCCCACAAATGGAGCTATGGAAGGTAAAGCATTCTCTGGGTGATCATTGTGGTCAGTGCTTTCCAAACAATCCATACAACAGAAATCAGGGCACATAAACTGTTTATTGGACAATAAATGAATATGAAATAGGAGTAGGAAACAAAATGAAAGTCTAAATCTTTCTATGCTCTAGTTTGAGAAGAAAATAGTTAAGTGCTGACTTCCTGAGTGGACTGATTATTGTGAATAACCCCCATAGCTTGGGAATATGCCTCTTAAATTAATTTTTGATTTCCCTCTATGCTGCGTGCTGAATTCTCAGAGGTTTCTGTCTCATTAATATCATACCATTTTGCTAAGGTCTGGCCAGTTTAGTGAAAATGAGAAATATGTAGTTTTATGCTAAATTACCCTCCTCACACATGGAAGCATTTGCTAGTGCACAGCATTTCTCCTGAATGCACCTCATATTCTTAAACTACTCTGTAGATTGTTTTTCCACTGGAGTTGCTCTTTAAGTACTAAAATAAAAGAAAATCCTGATATTCTTTCAATCTATGGTTTGGTAAAAACATGGGCTTGCAGGAATCCCAACAGAGGTAAATGTCAGCTTTCTGCAGCAGTCCCAATACCCTCATTATTGTGTGTATACATCATGTTCTGGACCTGCAGGTACAATTAGTGAAATCCACAGTTCTGCCATTACTTGAAATACATCTCTGGAACCTGGATTTGGCAAACAAAGCAACATCTGGTCACTCAAATCAATATTTCAAACCTTCTTCATGAAATACATTCCTTTTTTTTTGCACTAAGAGGACTTTTTTTGCTTCTCCTTAGACCCATATGCATTTCAGAATATTTCTGGGCTGTTGCAGGCAACCTTTTCAAATGTGATTAGTGATTTTGCAAATCAGATCTTTTCAACATGTCTGTCTTAAACAGAGCCATGGAGATCATTAAGGGCTTTAGGAAGCCCTGTCTAATATTTTCCTTGATGGGATGTACCACGAGATCTTTCTTAAGCCCCTTATGATTGGAAGAGGAGCATCCTGAAGCACCTTCACCATCTGGATGTGGGGACGTGATGACATTAAGGAGCTCAGCCAGCAGGTGGAGTTTAAATGGCATTTAAACAGCAGAGCTTTAGGCTCTGATTAAGGCTTAGCTGGAACAGTGCTACTGGAAATGCCTCTCACTGACCATTCTGGAAGAGCTTTGGGTCATTAAAGCTTCCATCAGCTGCCAGAGCATTTGTCTGTAGATGGCACATAGAGTTTATTAACTTGCTTGTGTTGACTTTGGAGGAACGTTGATGAGTGCCAAGTATTTGTCACTATATGTAAATTAATTTAAAAAATAAGTCAGCTGTCAATTTTCCATATACCCACACAGCCATGAAGGGAGAAGGAGCCCTTGGATGAACTGAATTCCCAATTTCAGCTCTTTTATTTTTTGCCTGGATGGCAGAAAGTAGGATTAGGACAGGATTAGGGTGGGATTTGATGGCAGTGCTTCACTAAGCACTGAAAGAGGTGAGAGGGTCAAGAAATAGCTGACAAAAATCATGATGCTGCCTTGGTAGCAATGGGAGGTAGATGAGAGGAAGGTTTATTGCATCTGTCACTGAGCTTTATTGTGAGCCTGGTGCCAAAGCAAGTGAAACTAGAGCTGGGCAACCCTTCTGAGCAGGGTATGGCTGGGGCTGGCATCTGCCAGGGGGTGAAGCCAGGCTCTGAGGCTTATACCTCCCTCTTAGAGATGAACTGTGTGGTCTGGCACCACTTTATCTTCCACTGTGAGTTCTGGCTTCAGGTTAAAGGCAAGACCTGATTTATAAATGCTGCTATCATGAGCTGTTCTGTTCTGCAGGCAGGTTCTGCTGTTACCCAGGAATCAAGTGTTGGAAGTAAGACTGTGAAGAAAAACATTGATGGGGTTTGCTTTGGCTAATGGAGATGTAGGCAGTGCTGGCACCCAGGGAAGTCCTTATGTCACAGTTTGCAGGGGAAAAAAAGGGAAAAATAAAAAGTTCCACCATGCTGTAGTGATTTGGAGGGTGGAATTTTGCACCTTCCTGACAGGAATGGCTGGCAGAACCTCCAGGAGGTGCAGTCTATAAAATCTAAAGCCACACTGGACACAGAAACATGCAAAGAGGAAAGGGAAAGCCAAGCAGAGAGGTAGAGCAGGGGCTGCCAGGTTACCTTGACCTCTTCCAGGAGGAGAAGGGGAATTGGCAGCCATTAAAAGCACACGATGACACAGCTCAAACGTTGCAGAGACAGTGCAAAGTACAGGCAGAGCACGGAGGAGAAACACACAGGCTGGAATTTCAGTTGTGAAGGCTACAGAAAAACACTGCTTTAATCTAAACCAGCTCTGTTCCTGGACTGGTGATGCTAAACCTGTGGCAAAGGACTCAAAAGAGAGATGGAAAGCACCACAAAAAGCATGTTCAAAGCAGATGACACAGGCTGCAGAAAAACTGCTGGAAAAAGCCCAGGCATTTGGGGGCATTGAGATGACTTTCAGGTCCTTGCATCTGAAAACATGCTCCTATACCCAACTCAGTCAGACACCTGCTCAGCAGAATGCCTTAGAAGAGAGAAGGAAATAACAGGAGCTATAAAACTAGCATCTCAGCACCCACAAGGGATGCACCAGCCAGGGAGCAGGTAGAAATATACAAAAATATAAATGAACAAGCTGCATTAGACCCAAGCAACTTAAACAAAGGCCTAGCAAGAACTGACTACCAAATACCCTCAGCTCAGTAAATACATTTCACCTGGCAAACAGCAGAATTTTCTCCATGCTAAGCACCAAAATAAGGAAAGTTGGCAAGTGGAGCTGGAGAAGGGGAGCAGCCGTGGCCAGGGAGCCTGTCATAAATAACACAGGGAAGCATTTTGGGAGTCTGGCCATCCCTGCCTGGGTGGGCTCAGACAGCAAGCCCCAGGTTATTCCTGCTGTCTCACTGCCTGCAAAAATTGGCAGCACGTTGCTTGCCACCTTCAAACCCCTCAGTAATCTGCAGGCCTGGATGATGTGCTCTCTGCCACAGCAGAGGGTTGGCTCTGCTGATCTAAGGGGCTGTTGCAGGCTCTAGCATTTCAGTTTCACCTCATCACTCTCTCATGGCTCGCCAGGAGGCAATGCTGAATCAGCAGCTCACTCCACCAAGACTTCTGAAAGAAAGCTACAAAAAAGCAAAGAAAATATATGGTGTTCCACACTTGATATGCTATAAACTGCCTTTCCAGCCTCCTGCTGTAATGCCTCATGCCTGATGTCAGCATCCTTGTGTATTTTGGTGCTTATAGTCCTGACATTATTATACCTGCCAGTAGAGAAAGGAGTTGCAGACATAAAGGAAGAAAAATGTGCAAAGGATGAAGGCTGCAACTACTGGCAACTGTAAACCTCTCTAAACTACAAGTGGGAAATTCTGCCAAGATCAGGCTATTTCATTTTTTTAATTAAATAAACTTTTTTTCCTCCAGCTTCTAAACAAATTCAAGCTGCCAGTGTGTGGGGTGTGGGTCAATGGGGTTGCACCTGAATTCCAATGGGATCCCACTGGTAATGGGCTGCTTGGACTCCCACATATTAACTGCAATATTTCCAGCGTGGTGATTTTTATATCAGACATCAAAAGGAATGAAGAGGCATTAAAAAAAGGAGAAGAGGGAAGGAATTCAAAGTCAAGGATGATGATTTGCTATCTAAGATAAAAGAAGGGATGGCGAGATAACACGATTTCACCTTTTGAGTTGCATCTGCACCTCCATCAATCAAATTCTCCAGTTTGACTTGGGTTTGCTGTATATTCTGTGTGATCTTGTCCTTTACTGCCAGCACACCAGCTGCAGGGAGAGAATTTGCTATTAGAGTATTGCAAAACTGGCTCAATTATGTTTTTCTGAGAGGGTCACACTAAGTTTGGGGATTTTACATGTGCCAGGGGTGAGGAGTGTTTGGACAGTCGTGGGGCTGAAACACCACAACCTGCCTGTGCCAGTGCAGCCAGAGACTTCTAGAAGAGGCCAGTGGTATTTTATATACATGCCCCCAAAATGGCACATCACAGGGGGGCTGGGGAGAGCAAACCTTCCCTTCATTAGTCAGTGAATTACAACAGATGGTTTTAAAATGACTTCATCGGCAGCAAGGTTTTGTTTGCTGCAGAGCTCCAGGCCACCACCTCCATCCAAAGACAAAGCAGCCAGTGGGTGTTTTATTATTATCACATCTTTGCTGACTCCCACCTGTCAGAGGGAATGAGGAGGGAGGAAGGTGAGGTGGGGAACTGGCCGGGTTATAGAAGATCATCACCTTTGGTTTCTAGGAAACTCGTGGGTTTTTGTTGAACAGCCCATTTTTGTGCAGGAGCTCCTGCTCATGTAGCTTTAAGCATGCAGGAGAGCTGTGGTAGCTCATCACCAAGGGCTATTGCCTTTTGTAGGATATTCTCCTCACCCTGTGGTGGTGAAATGGTCACCTCCTGCTGCAAAGAGCCATGATTGTGCTGTTGCTGCTCCTCTGCAGATGACTGGGCTGTGGCTGCTGGGATACAAGCACAGCTTTTCTTGGCAGTGCTCCTCCCAAAGCAGTTGTTCAAAAAGCAAGGGGAACCCCCCCCAGTTTTGCCATCTGACTGGGTTAACCACTAAAGTTAAAGGGAGGAGGTTGTGGTCAGTTTGGGGTATGTAAGAATTGCCATTGACCATTTAGAAGAGGGAATTATAGCATGAGAAGCTGTGAATATAATGTTGCAGTGGGAATAAGAAGCTTTGAGCTATTAAAGCCAGAGGAAGATTAATCAGAAGAGAGTTTGGTGATTTTATTGAATAAAGACCTGTCAGATACCCACCCTGAAGATGTGTAGCTTCTCATTAGGCAGTACTTGATGAGACATTTATTATTTTGCTTTATATTGTTGTTTGTCCATGCCCTGGATTGTGTAAAACATGCTGGAGCACCACATTGTCCAGACAGCATTAGCTGGGCTGTGTGTATTCCTCCAGAAGTCATACAGGAGTTGTGGTATTATATTAAAACAATTAAATGTACAGCCACAATGACCATATTTTGGTTATCAGGCAAGCCAACAGCTCTAAAAGCAGAGTTAATGCAATTAAACAAAAATTCAATGTGGAAATAATACAGAAACTTGCAGGGAATGTAGCAGAAAGACAACCCCTGCCCGGGGAGGTGATGTAGTGTGATTGTGTCTAGGACTTAGTCTGTATTTTCAAGAAGAAATAAATCCTGAGTGTAGCTGCAGAGCTGCCAGGGAAATGGGAATGAAGGGATGCTGGAATGGTTCCTGCAGGGGCTGGCAATAAATAGTAAGAGGGTTAGAGAAATTATGAATAAGCCCAATATTTTACTGCAAGCTTAAGGGAGAGTAGCATGGCAGAAGGTCACAGCCAGCATGACAGGAGATTCCTGGTTTGCCCAAGAGCTTTAAACAGCTGAGTCCTGCTCAGCTCTTTCTCTTTTCCTGCATGAACACCAAGTCCAGGGAGGCCTCAGTGCAGGAGGTTTTGAGTCTCATCCATCTCATAGTCTGCTTGATGCCCATGTATGAAAATTATTAGGAATATGAGCTGATGCTCTCCACATCCAGCTGGTGAGCAACAGAGGTGGGATTTTTATTTCTGGGAACTCTCAGCCTTTCCTCATGAGCCAACTCATTTCCAGCCTCTGCATTTAATGTTTTCATCAAAGAGGTTCAGCTAGGAGGCAGAGCTGGTGCCTTTGGCACCCCAGAGACACTCATTATGGTCTTAGGCAGCTGCCAGCAGGATAATGCATGTGCAGCAAAGATTTTCATAGAGGTATCAGGAAAATACAGGGTCAGAATTATTTGTTAAAGAAGCAGATTTGATCCAAGTCCTGTCTGTAAATACCTCAGCAGCACTGTCCTTCAGAATGATGGGCTGAAGCCAGTCTCTCTCTGATGCTGGGAGGGAAACCAAACTGCAGGAGGATTCATCAGAAGAGAGTTTGGTGATTTTTGAGAGTTTGGTGCATTTTCCTAAAGAGAGAGTCATCTCCTTTGTGAAGACACTTTGCAGTTCCACCCTTTGGGAAGCAATTGCCCCACATTATTGTGTTCTTCTTGGACTCAGGAAAACTGGAGTAAACCAAACTAAATCTGGAGAATGAGGACATTGTTTTCCCTTTTTTTCCCCCCTCATTCCTCCCTAGAAGCATTTATCATGTTCTATAGAAAAAGCAAGTTGTAGCAGAGAGCCAGCATTGCTTCAACTTCAAACAATTAAAGGCCTTTTTGTGGCAAGCCTGTGCAGCTTGCTGAGGACTCATAGACAGCACTGGATGGCATTGGAGAATTAGGAGAAGATTTATTTCATGGTATATTTCTTCAGATCAAATTTGACTCCCCAAAGAGACCAATAACCAACTGAAACCTCAAACATGCCAGTGCTGACAGTAAATAAAGGGAACAACTGAAAAGCAAAGCAGAACAACATGAAGGTTTCCTCTACATGCCTGTAAATTAATGCTCCAGAGAGTGGTGGGTCCAAGAGGTGGATCTCAGCAGTTGGACTCCAAACTTTGAACACATCAAAGTCTAAAGCTGTCATACAAGTGGCAATAAGATCAACTTACTTTGTTGTGGTCTCGTTTTCAGGCTGACAGTGAAGAGAATAAACAGTGAAGAGTAAAAGGCAAGTTTAAAACTCTTTGATTAATCTAAACTGACTTCAAAAATACAAGCAGGCAACTACACCAATTGGAAATACCTGGCACCCAGTTGTCCACTGGGGTAAACTGGTGCAGCTCCACCAAAGCAATGCTGCAGCAGCCTTTGACACCAGAAGATGATGTGCTCATGGCACTTTATCCCCATGATGCTTTGAAGGTTGCACAGCAGCCATGTTAAGGAGAGGTTAGGTTGGATATTAGAAAAAAGTTCTTTAATATGAGGGTGATAGATCAGTGGAATGGGCTGCCCAGAGAGGTGGTGGAGGCCCCAGCCCTGGAGATGTTAAAGGTCAGGTTTGATGGGGCTCTGAGCAACGTGACATAGGTAGAGACATCCCTTATTGTAGGGGGGTTGGACTAGATGACCTTTGGAGGTCCCTTCCAACCCAAACCATTCTATGAGTCTATATTCTATGACCTTTGGGGGTCATTGCATCTGCTCCTACTTTCACCTCCCATGTGTGACCTACAGATGCTGCAGATTTGGTCCCTCTTCAGTCATGCCCATGAGTCCATGACCATTGTGTGGAGGCACCAGCAGTGCTGTACATTCCCCAGTAGGCATCAGGTCTGTGAGAAGAAAATTACAGCTGTGATTTTTATTGTCGCTTCACCACAACCTCTTTTCCTATGATTCATATTGCCTTAAGAGATTAGTTTTCTTTACCATTTAACCTTTCTCAATATTGCTGCCTGAACCAAATTTATGTCCAGGATAAAGCTATGTCCTCTTTTTATTGAATCCAGGTACTTTTCATAATGAAACCCAAGGCCACATGATCTTTGATTGTGGTACTTTGAATTCTTTATTGAAAATGTATATTATATTTTTTTATGGCATTAATGAAATGCCCCCAAATAAATGACAACATAAAAAATAATTAATGTCTGTTTGGCTCATTATCTCTTCAGATTTGATTTGTGTTCAGAGAGCTGGAAACTCATTGGGCCCATATAGATTGAGATATTTGGGAGCACAGGCTCATGGCACAATTCAGGGCTGAAGAGAGAGGGCTCATTTCAGGAGTCTGGGACTGTATTTTTGTTTTATTTGCTTGCAAGCTCCCTGGGTAAATTACACTCTCATCTATACAGGATGTTATTCCACCTTCATCACCAGAGAGTATCTTAGTGCTTTCCAGCTAAGCATTCTGGGAGCCAGCCAACATCTGCCAAGCTCATTCTCCCTTTCATCCCTCCCCAAGAGTGTGCATGTTTGGTAGTTGGGTTGAGATCTACATGTTGCCATGTGTCAGTGCTGCAGAAAGTCAGATGTGCATCAAACACTCCTCTAAATAACTTGCATATTGATCCTGCAAGACCCCTCTGGTTTATGGCCTGAGACTCAGAAAGCTGAAATGGGGGGATGAAGCTGTTAGGATCTTTCAAGACAGAAATAATTATAAAATCCATCAGGATTTCATTATCTTTATGTATATTTTTATATTGCTCCTGCATCTTGGAGATCTTTAGCCATGAATTAGACCATTTGTACTGGGAGCTGTACAGTCAGTGCTTTCAAATCAGTTACAATCTAATTATAAGACAACAGATTTTTGTCTTTTGATACATTAAACCATCCTATTATGGAAAAGGGATGCAATTGCCTGTTAAATCTCATGGAGAAGTCCTGAATGTCAGCAGAAGTACATTTCTGTTAAGTCTTACAAGTTATTCCTCTATGGGTATTATTAGTATTATTGTTTATATTATTCTTCCAAATAATAGCATGCTGTACAAACACAGAATGATGCCTAAAAGATGTTTTAAAACCACTTTCTGGTGCACAGCAGGGAGTTCAGGTGCTGCTCAGATTCCAGCTCTTAGGGCTTCATGAAAGAAACCATCTGAGGAGGTACTTGGAATATGGAAGGGCTTGAAAGACAAGTCCAGTGTTAGGGGACGATTGACTTTTATTGACTTCCTGCACCATCTAGTGGGGATTAAAATTAATTGCTCTCATTTTATGAAGACTCTAAACTGTTCAGGATGCCTTTGGCTTCCTCTCCCAGGCACTGGAGGACCCAGTTCTCATTACCCTTTGTGCAATGGGACCAGGCTTCCCTGGGATCTGTTCCTGGAGCACATTGCATCCAGTGACACAGAAGAGTCAATCCACTTGAGTCAAGGCCAAGGGGACCATTGGGAAGAGCAGGACCTCAAGGAGGTTTATGCAGGACCTCGGAGTCAGGCAGGTCTCCTGGCCAGGGGAAGCAGAGTACAGTGAAGACCTAGAGAAAATAGGTGCAAACTGTTGAGACTGGGGCATTGGGATGAATTTCAAGAGGTCTGAGTGTGGCTCTTCCCTCTTCTCTCATGACCTGGTTGGAGTTCACAGAATCGTTGTGGTTGGAAAACACCTTTAAGATCATCAAGTCCAACCATTGTCTATCTCTACCAGGCCCACTTCTACACTATCTCCTTGAGCACCCTATCTAGACAGCTTTTAAATACATCCAAGGATGGTGATTCACCCACTTCCAGTCTTTGATAACCCTTTTGGTGTAGAAGTTTGTCCTAATGTCTAACAGAGTTACAGCTCTGGGGCTGTCCTGAGTGACCAGGACTTAGGAGAAACATTTTTCACCAAACATGAAGTTTCTCAGGTTGCTCAGAAAACCACAGGGGAGGAGCCAAGATCTGACCCTGCAGGTGGAAGCAAAAAATCACTGCTGTAACCTTAATAGGAAGCATTTCCTTGAACATAATTTGCTTAATTATCAGTGAACAGGATGACATTAGGTGATTACACTCCTAATTTTCTGTTCAGGAAACTGCTGCCAGCTTTTCTTCTGTTGCTGGGCAACACAGATATGCTTTGAGATGTGGTTAAAGTAGTGAGTGATAAACATGTTTAAATAGATGTGATATCACTACAGAGGCAACCCTAATTGCTATAAATAGCCAGGAGGCTGGAAAATCCCACCTACAGGATATCATTGATGAATTAAGAACTGAAAGGGAGGAATATACAGAAAAGCTTGAAGAAAGGGGGAGAGATCTCCCCTGAGAATGAACACTAATTATTTTCGTATGATTGTTATTCCTGGTGCAGTCCATGGTCAGTCAACCCATTACCCTTCCCTTCTTGGAGTCTACGTGGTCATCCATGGATGTGTGTCTGATATAGTACTGAAGAGCACACTCTGCCTGGGAAACTGGCATGTTGTAGGCTGGGAATTGGTCTGTGGGAAATGTTCTTCACTGCACATGTTCTCCTCTTCAAGACCAGGGCTTACCTTGACCTGTCATTTTGGCAGCTTTTGGTCTGAGTAACAGGGACCAAGTGGATTTCAAATGCTGCCCTTGTAGTTTGAGAGGTCTTTGGCTTCACTGAATAAAGTCCCAAGGAGTTAGTTGACTCATGAGGAGTTGGGCCCTACAGAGGCATCTGCTTGAGGTCTTCCTCCTCCTTCAGAAAGTCCATGTGAGATGTAATGGTGATGTTGACTCTGGAAGCCTTTCCTGGCTGTGATCCTGACAGAAATCAGGCAGGAGAAAGCCCTGAACTTGGTGTCTGTTTGGGTTTCTCCCTGTGAGTGCAGGATCCCAGTTTTCCAACATGAATTTCACTCTGGCAGAGCATCACTCAGCTGTTGCCATAACACCCCGTGCTGTGTCCTAATTTGCAATGGCAGAATTTCCTGTGGGTTGTTTTTTTGGCTTTTTCCTTTTGGTTTGACACTGCCTATCACTGCAGGCACCAACACCTGCTTCATGGCTTTATGGTCTTCATGGCTTTGTGATCTTACTGCTGATCAAGAGCTAAAGGGTGGGAGTCAAGAGGATGGGGCCAGAGTCTTTTCAGTGGTGCCCAGTGACAGGACAAGGAGCAATGGGCACAAACTGGAATCCAGGAGGTTCCAGCTGAGCAGGAGGAGAAAGTTGTTTGGTGTGAGGGTGTCTGAGCCTGGCCAAGGCTGCCCAGAGAGGTTGTGGAGTCTCCTTCTCTGGAGAGATTCCAAACCCACCTGGACACCATCCTGGGCCCCCTGCTTTGGGTGAGCTGCTGGAGCAGGGGGTTGGACCAGGTGATCTCCAGAGGTCCCTTCCAACCCCACCATTCTGTGATCCTGTGATTTGGCTCAGGGTTTGGAAAGATCTCTGTTGTCTCACAGTGATCTTGAT
The DNA here is from genome assembly GCA_013401335.1 of Brachypteracias leptosomus. NCBI lineage: Eukaryota > Metazoa > Chordata > Aves > Coraciiformes > Brachypteraciidae > Brachypteracias > Brachypteracias leptosomus. The sequence continues at coordinate 746,909 of VYZX01032489.1, forward strand.
GTGAGAGACAACTGATGCTTAAAGTTCCTCACTGAAAACAGACATTCCAGCTGCCACACTCTTGCTTTTCAAACCCAAACAACCTGACTGGCTTAAAAGAGTCTTTTCTTTCAAAAGCCCACATTGCAACGTGTCAGAGCAAACTGCTTCCCTAAAGATGCTACTGCTTCCACATTGATAACCACAACATTTCCCAGCTCCAAATAATTCTAAAGCTGATCAAGAAAGCTGCATTTCCTCCTCCCCCAGAAGGCAAAGGGTCTCCCACCACCCAAGTGTGCTGGTAGGTTCCTCAGTGGTTGGGATGCTGCAGCACATGTTGAGACACTTGTCTCGTGGGTCCTGCCAATACAACCTAAGAGCATCTCTGCTGGGAAGGTCTTGTTTGATATTGGTGGTTGGCTGTTGTCCCCTGTCCTGGTCTCAATATCAAGGACAGCCACCATCCTGGTCTTAAAAGCCATCAAGTATGTCAAGAAGCTGCCTAGCAAAGCATCTCCTTAGGATAAAGAATCTATTTTTCAGAGGCATTTGTGAATATTCATATTTAGATTTCCTAAGAAGAAGGAAGGAATGTCAGCAATTTGAGGGGAATCTTCTGTTGAATTCACTTTCTTTCCTTTTTTTTCCCTCTTCAGCTTTTTTTGTGGTAAATCTTGCCAAAACATCCTTTAATTGCCTGTGCTGCTTTGGCAGGATTGCAAACAGAAATGACTGCAGATGCTGAGCATAGAAAAAGGGGAAACTCCCTGAATATCCCTCTTAAAAATCTGGCTTGCTTTATTTTTATTTATTTATTTAATGAAGCCAGGTGATGAGAGGCTGAAAGTGCTCCTTCGAAATGCCCCTTCTCCCCTTTCCCCCTATAGCTCTGCCCACAAGAACTTTTCTAACTCAGGTCTGAGCATCTTCGAGGAATAATCACATGGTTTGTGCCAAACTCTCAGATATCTTTGCTCCTAAGTCTGTTGCCCACAAGGAGGGGTGACAAAGCTCATCTCTGGGCTTGATGCCCGTATAGTAAACCCTATAACCACTTTATAACCCCAAAATAGATACAAATAAAAGATTCAAATCCCTCCCTCTTTCTACTTCGTGTTTGAACTTGGGAGGTTTCTTGGCAATTTTGTTGTTCGTTGCTTTCCCCAGTAAGATTGTGGGTGTAGCCTTAAAGTATCTATCCAGCTAATTCCTACAGACATTGCCTTTGCTTCTCATTCTGATTCTGATCACAATCAGTAAAAGAAAAAAAACAAAACAGCCATTCTGGCACTTGGATGGGTGTTAATAACTAATGGGACCCCAACAAATCACCCACAATACAAAGGTGGGTCAGATGAATGGTTCGTATAAAAGCAACTCCTGGTGAACCATCAGGTGGGAATTAAAATTTAATTTAGAATGTACTATCACTGCTGCAGTGGTGGTGGTGGTGATTTACTTGATTGACTGCTGGTTTCTTTCACCTTTGCAAGCCTTGGGTTTTTACTATCTGAGGAAATTAAGGCTGAATTGCAGCAGGAAATTCCTTGTACCCAGGTGTTTCTGGTTATCCGAGGAATAACTGGGCTGGTGGGGAGGAGAGGATTAGGATGGGCTGGTTTGGAATCTCAATGATTCTCCTTGCTCAGTACCACACATTGACATGCTGGCAGCTGCTGGGTTTGCTCTCAGCAAAAGATGGGAAAATCCTACTGGGCTGAGCAGCAGGGCCAGCAAGCAGCAGTAATTTCATTGTTCTTTCTCAATAGTTAGGGGGAAAAGCTGGTTTTATGGGGTTCTCCTGGTTTAATGGACTGAATTTCAAAAGCACTACTGAATTCTGTTGGGTTGTGATTGGAGTTGCCTTAATAATGCAGCTCTCTACTGCTCCTCTTCTCCAGCCTGACTTGTGCTCATTTCCCTTCCAAATGAAAGCATGAAGGGCTCAACCTCAGCTTCACTGGCTTGCTGGGAGGTGGGTCAGGCTGGAGGACCTCCAAGTGGCTGGGCTGCTCTTTTGTAACTGATCACAATCAAACCCAGTGTTGATTCAGTGACTGGTGACCCCGTGCTGGACCTAGGAGGTGATGATAGGCTTCAGAATTTAAGTAGGTGAACAGAGAAACAAATATGCCTGGATGAAAGTTGTGCTTTCTCACCTCAAAATTCATGATACAGTGGACATGCCTTGCAGTGGTGGGTTGTCTTGGTTAGCAGGGAACACAGAAACTAGCTTCTCTTCCCTGCAAAGCTCTAGGAATGCAGCTCCTCCAGTGCTGTGGTGATGATGGATCTGGTCCCTTAGCTGGTCCCACAGTGGCTGTGATCTCTGGGTGTCTGTGCTCTGTGTGCTCCACTCCTGGACCCAAATACAGGCTTTGCCTTCTGCCCTGGGCTTCAGAATTGTGAGACTTTGGTCAAGAGATCCCTCAGCAAGAGCAGCAGGGTCAGGAATAAACCTCCTAGAGCCTTGATGCACATCTCAAAACATAAATTATGCCCTGGACTGTAGCAGCAGATACAATCCAAGTTCTGTGACACCAAAGGTACCAGCCCTTCTCCCCAGTGCCACCAACTTCACATGAAATAGCCCCAGAATAGAGTGATGCCTTTGGTCCCAAATGGAAATGTCATTTGCAGGCATGTGTCAGCAGAGAAGGGCTTTTCCTACCAGAAAAGAACTTCAAGCAGCCACATGGAAATACTTTAATTTCAGCATCAACCATCAGAGGAGTTGGCTGGTGCAGATCATGGGAGTCAGGTAATTTAGTTCTGAACTTCAAATATGTGCAATGCCAAGAAATATTAGGGGCTGTGGAATGTTTAGTGCAGCCCTGAACCATCAGAGCTGCAGAGTCAGGAGGGGAACAGGAGCAAAGCTCTTCCTCAGCTGATTGATACCTGGAGCCACAGCACAAGATTCCAACTGGCTTGGAAAAACCTGCACTCTGCTGTTTGCCTCCTAGTCATGGGATAGAGAAGAAGCTTGGAGGTTGCCACCATCTCCATGGTGTAATGTTGATGGTTGGCAGCCTCTGTCTGTCCAGGGGGTGAAGGATGGAGCTGATGCCTCCTTCCAGTCTCCAACCCTCCCTCCCTCCCTCCAACGTCCCTACCCCCAAACCTGTGAATCCAAATAGCTGCAGGGTAGGTGGATTTTTTCCACCCTGTTTCAGGTCTAATTTCTCTTTCAAACTAGTCCCATATATCTTTCCCCACCTCCTACTTGTCACTTTATGGCTTGCTGGATCTGTTTCCTTTAATGCTTGAAAATATACAGTTAAAAATCACCTTAAAATTTACTAATATGCCTTTTTATTTGAAAGGCTTATTTCCCTGAAAGGCTTTCCTACTCTTATATGAGGGCATGCTCTCTAATATTAAACATTTTTTTAAAAATTGGGTGCACATCTGTTTGATATTTAACTGGAAACAAATGGTGAGAGTGGAGAACATGGGCAAAATTATGCTTTAGATAGCTATAAAAGGTCATTTTTGCTCTAAACTACAAAGGATGAATAGGGGCATATGACACACATAATAAAGGCAGAGATAGGTTTAAAATGCCTTCAGGCTACGCTGAGGTCAGCTGCTGGCTTACAAGAAAAGACACATTTTACCCTCCTTTTTTTTGCCACCCAAAAGTGTGGAGCAGCAAGCTGGGATCTGTGTGTGAGGGAGGTCACTTCATCTCTGCTTTAAAACCCATCCCATTTTCCTCTATCATTCTCCTAAGGGATACTGAACTCTTAAACCTAAAAATGAAATAATTGGCCCCAAACTAACCCCCCTTTCTTCCTGGCTGAAAATTGAAGAAAGGTTTGGCTTGTCCCTGCTTGTGCCCTGCCTTGTGATGAGAAATATCTCACTATCAGACATCTAGATGAGCTGCAGAAAATGTGTGTGCTCCTTTCTGGCATGGACAGGAGGGTTTCTGACAGAGGTTGAAAATAAGCAAAATATGGTCTCTCCTGTGCCACAGCCCTGGGCTGGATAACTGGGGTTTGCTTCTAGTTGTGGGTTTAGGCTGTGCTGGGCTCTCTGGGCAGGGTTTGATTTGAAACCCACCAAGCACTCCCTTTGAATTTCGAAGGGGAAATGAAGTGGGAAATGGGCCATTTCTCATTTAGAGCTGGCACGGGACCAAACCAATGGGAGCAGATGAGGTTTCCAATAAAACCTTCCTGAAAGGCAAAGGGGTGTAGAGACAAGATGCTGGTTGTAATCTGCCTCCAGCCATCTGCTCCCCAAGCTCTGGGAATGCTGGGCAGGGTGTGAGTAGCACCTTGTCCATAAAAGTGAGATGGAAACATTGGCTCCAATTTGGTCATCAGGTGGCTTTTGCATCTGCCAGAACATCTTTTCTGCTCTTAGAGACAGATTAGTGAAGAAATATGAACAAGGAGGTCAAAACCTTACACGGAGCTCCATCCCTCCAGGGCTTATTTGAAGCCTTGTACTTGTTTCTGTAGTGAAGGGGCAAAATTTGAGTCTTACTGTTCCTTTGCAAAGTCATGCAGCTACAGAATGGACCTACAAAACACAAGTAGGGCCCTTTATCCTGGTGGGACTTGTTCACATCCCATTGGCAAATCTTGGGGTCTTTCTGAATTTCAGACACGTGCACATTTCAAACATTTGGAGCAGAAACTCAGTGTATTTTCTGAATGTTCCTGAGCTTTGTACTCCCAATCTGCAATCGCTAGAAAGCAAATTGTCCATAGCTCCATCCCACAACACGTAGGGTATTAATGGGAACCAGGTATCCTCCTTCAAAGGAACATCAAGGATCATATCTGTTTCTCATGTTCTAGAAAGCATTTTTTAGTTTTAATGATTATTAAAGGGGGAGGAAAAAAGCTGGACAATAAATTCAGGAGCTAGGTCAGTTACAGAGAAGTACAAACACATCCTCTGGGTGAAATGCCTCTTAGGAAAGGCTGGTAAGATGTTGTCCATCATCCCAGGCACACCAGCTTCCAACAGGAGGGCAGGGCTGGCAAGCAGCTGACCCAGCTGCCCTGCTTATGGTGCCATTGTAAACTTGATTTTTTTCTGCTCTGCGTGTATTGAGAGCGATCCCTTTGTTCCATATGGCTTCCATATAGTGAACACTTCTCATGTGTAGGAGAGGTCAAGGAGTGGATTATCAGCAAGTGTTTCAAGTCAAGAATGAAGGGAGCTGGCAGGGCCAGGCTGCACAAAGCCTGTTCTGTGCTTCTCCTCAGTGGGGTGACCTCTGGGGTTTGGTGCCTGTGGGTTCCCCCCCTTCTCCCTTCATGTGCCGAGCGCAGCACTGGCAAGTGTGTGAGCACAGCGTTTCCCTGGCAGGTTCTTTGAGGCAAAGAAAAGAACAAAAGCAACCCTGAAAGCTTGGCTGCAATGTTTAGCTACAAGCAGGGAGGCCTGGAGAAGGGAGGGAGAAGTATTGGAAGGATCTGCTCCCATCCCCACCCCACCATCCTGCTGCCCAGCACCCTTGGAGCCAGGCATCAAGCTGCTATTGCCAAATACTCCTATGAGTGTATTAACCCTGCTCTGGTCAATGGTGAGGAGAGAGAAAGGCTTGACACTTCTCATCATCTTGCTCTCCTCAGAACATCAGGAGTGACCTTTGCTCATCTCATCTCCCTTGGCTCATCTTCCCACCTCTCATGCTTCAGGTCCCAGCCCCAGCAGGATGTCACAGCAAGGAGACCAAGTGGTGACAGTAAGACAGGCTCATCCCTGTGCTGCCTCTGACCCTGCCCCAGACACAGCATCAGCCAAGAGCTCCCTGGTTTCACTGCTGAGACCTTTCTCTGGATCCCTCATCCTGGTCCTGCTCAGGTTCTGCTGAAATCAACACTCCCACCAAAACCCAGTATAGATAGTTTGGGGTCTGTTGACAGTTGGAACCATTTGAGCATGAAATGAAGATCAAATTCTTTTCTCCTCTGCCCCGTGGTTGAGAGAAAAGTTTGCAGAGCACAATCTTGGAGATGATCTGAGCCACCAGCTCCTGCCTGCCCATCCCCACTGCCCCTTTCTGCCACCTCCAACACCACCTTTGATTTCTCCCCCAACCACCAAGATGTTTCTTTTGTCTCTCAGAGCACTGCACCAGACGTGGGGAGGTATGCAAAATTAATAACTGCATTTTAATAACTCCTGACCTCCAAGACCTGAGCAATTATAAACCTCATAGGGTTATTACCGACCGAGTAAAAATTATATTCCATTTAAACATTCCTCATCTAATATCCCCAGAGCAGCCAGCATTTCCAGAAACACAGTGTTAGCAGGGCTGTTTCTCTGGTACCTAATGAGTTAGCTTTGGCTGAGGATCAGGAGCTTTGGACGGGTGTAGTTTACATTGACCATTCAAAGGCTTTAGATATTCTGGACCATACCTTGTTGTTTAATGATGTAAAGTTAAATTGGGGCCGGGGGGAGTGTAGTCAGCTGGTTACAGCAGTGCTGGAGAAAGCATGTTGGAGCTCTCTGCTCAGCCCTTCTCTGGAGGAGCAGTGTTTGTAGGGCTGGAGCAGGGTTAGGGCTGTGTCCCCAGTGGTGACAGCAGCCAAGGGGCAAGGATTGAGCCTCTGGCATGGGCCAAGGTGCTGGGGTTTCAGGGGTGCTTGTGGGGGACTGCACAGTGACACCTTCCCTCTCTATCCTCACAGCATCTGTCAACAGGGAGAATCATTTCTCCTTCAGTGTGTTCAAGATCAAGTTGGATGGGGTTTTGAGCAACCTGGTCTAGTGGGAGGTGTCCCTGCCATGGCAGGGGGGCTGGAACCAAATGATCTTTAAGGTCTCTTCCAGCTTAAACCACTTTATGATTCAGTCTGAAAGTCATAGAATCATCGAATCACAGACTGGTTTGGGTGTTAAGGGACCTTTCAAGGTCATCTGGTCCAACCCTCCTGCACTGAGCAGGGACATCTGCAACTATCTCAGGTTGCTCAGAGCCCAACCTCACCTGCAATGGTTCCAGGGATGGGGAAGTCCTGTGAAGCCTGTAAAAAAGTATTTATGGAGACACCTCACCTCTCGATGGGAGCCTGGAAGGGATGGGTGAGGAGGGGCTGTTGCCCCCCTCCTGGTTTAGCAGCTACTCCCAGATGTGGAGGCTGGGAACCCCTCTTGAAGGAGACATTTCAGACTGGGGATAGTCTGGAAAACAGTGGTCTAGAAAGTCAGGAATATGTAATTGCTGCCATTAAAAGAGAGGCTAAACAGGGTGTCAGGGATCAGTAAAACTGGATGTGAACAAATCAAGGGGGGAATGATTAGTCCTTTTTGTCAACAAAAGGAGGGAGCACCCAGTGAAATCATGGGGCAATTCCTTCTGAACAAACAAAAATACAACAAATAAATCCTGGCAGCAGTTCTGCAGCTCAGCTGGTCAATGGAGAACACTGGAACCTGAGGGTAGGGAGCCCCTTCATGCCAGCTTCCAAAACCAGGAGGTGCTGCTGGGGCACCATCATGCTGGATTCCTCCTCTACCTCATTTGTTTTGCAAGCCTGAGGACTGGCCACTGTCAGCTGGTTCCTCTTTGGTGTGACCCATCACACAATATTCTTATTTATTTCTATTTTACTGTTAGTTCTTTGTTCACCCATGATTATTATTCTCTGTGATTTTATGTGTCAGGAGAAACAGATGCCAGCAGTGAAAACACATCGAGAAAGTTCTTCCCTTCTGCTCTATTTACATCTACCTATCTTTTGTCTGGTTTGATTTCAAGATCAGTATTTTTCCTCTTCACCCTCATGCCATGCAAAAAATGGAGATACTAAAAGGGATGGCATGTTTATGTTCCTGTAAATAATGTTCTGTTGCCTCTGCTGTGTAGTGCAAATCATTTCTTTGGGTTAAAAAAGAAATATTATTGACCATTTCTGCCTGGTGAGCCTGAAACTCATTTAGAATAATAATACCCACTCTTCAGCTGAATGCCCTGCAGTGTTTAACATTTCTTAATGGTGTGTGGCACATGGAGCTCAGAAACTGGGGATATTTGGTGCCCAGGTGCTATAGAAAATTCTGCTCGTGGGCTGTGCTTTCCAAGTGCCCAGGTGGCTTATGCAGCACTGAGCTTGGCAAGAGGATTGAGAGTAAAGGAAAAATGTCTTTTCCCCTTCCTATACCTTCTTTCTTAGCTTCTTTTTAGGGAATTAAGGAAAGATCCTTAGCAGGTGGCATTTCACTCTATTGCTAAAATACATCAGCTTCTTCTTCTACCTTGACAGAGTAAGCTCCTTTCCTGTGGACACCAATCCTGAGCCAGCTGAGCTCTGGCCCATGTGGGAATATGCAGAAATGGCTCATCCTGTTAATTTAAACCAAATTAAAAGGGAAGGTTGAGAACTTTGCACTGCATGGGGGGGGTTAGTGCCTTACCACTGTGGAAATACCTAAAGCAAACACCCAGGAGACATCAGTCCTGCTCCAGGTATTTGATTTGCTTAATTTAAGCCAAGACCTCAAGATATTTGATTTGGACTTCCTGGGTGAAACTCTTCATGGATTTTTTGTCTGGAGATTCATGGCCCTGGAAGCTGGAAGCACATTAAATTAGCCCCAACTCATCTATCACCAGCCAATAAATGTTGCCTGGCTCATTTCTGTTTGGAAGCTCATAACTCCTCCTTTGCCAAAGCCCATCTTGCAGGAGGGCCTCCTGCCTTTGTCTGAGGACCTCGAGAGATAGAAAATCCAATTCTTCCATCCTAATGTGTTAATCACCTTCATCCCTCAGCCCGTGCTTGGTTTTGCTGACATGCAAACAGCCATTAGGGCTCGTTAGTGCATCAGGACTAATGGGATTTTGCTCTCAGCTCCTTTGGACTAGAATCTCCTTCTCAGGAAAGTGTTGCCAGTGTTTTAGCAAGTTTGTGGCTCTTCTGTGTGTGACCCTAAAATGTTTGCAAGCTTCCAAAGGATGCTGAAAATCTGTTTTGTCTGGGAGCCCATGATCAGTTCATTTTGTTCAGGTTCAACTGAATCATTAAAATTTCCCAATTTTTCCGTGTCACATCAACATATTAAAATCTGCAAGATCTGGAGTGTTTCTTTATGATTATTTATGGTTATTTATTATTTAACCTAAAAATACCATCTGGATCCTGATCATACTCTCACTTCCAAAAGAACTTGTTTGCTTGTTTGCTATCTAAACCTGGGATTGTAAAACATAAGGATAAAATGGGAGCAATTTATTTTCCAGATCAAATTTTCTCTCAGCAGGATTAAAACTGCCACAGCAGTAAAGAGTTTACAAACTCACTAAAGAACTGTAATAACTTCCCTTCTCACTGCTGGGTCAAGGAGAGGTAATACATGTTTCCAATCAGCTTTGAATTGAACTCCAATTGTAGGTTTTTATTTCACTTTAATCCATATGTGAGTTCACGTTAAAGGTAAGAGAAATCACAGGGCTGCAAACATGGAGTAGAGTTAATTAAATTCTGCAGCTCCTTTTGGAAGAAGCCCTGGCTTGAAGGTTTCCAGGGTGCTTCTGAGGGCAGGACCAGCTGGGAAATGGCTCTACTGGGGCAGCAAGGACAGCAGTAAATGGAGTTACAGAGACCAAGTTGAGAAAAACCTTGCAACACTTGGGAAATATTTCTTTTTGTTGAGCTATCCACACACGCAAAAAAAGCTTCTTCCTCTCCCTTTCTCCTCCCTGCCTCAGGAAAAAAGAAAATACAGCCCTCCAGCTGAGAGGCACTGGGTTGGCTCCAAGGGAACACGGCACGTTCTCGGCTCAGACCCAGCTGAGATCTTTCTCCAGGGCAGCCCCTGCTGCAGACACAGCTTTTAGGAATGATAAACCCTCATTAGTCCTCCTCTGCTTCCCACTTAGTGTGGGAATTGCTCTGGTTTGGGGGGATCTCTGCTTTTCTGTCCCATCGTGTTTTCAACGTGCTCTGGAAAAGAGCTTCCACTAAGTGGGGGAGACTCTGCACGTGCTTAAAGTTAAGTCCTCACTTCACTGTCTTGCAGAGCTGGGCCCTGAGCTCTGGCCACTTTGCAGGATGAAGTGCACTAAGCCCTTGCTGATCCTCTGGCAGGTCTTGTTCAGAGATGCAGAGCACAGACCTCAGCCCCTGGCTGCTGCACCTGGGAGGAGGAGACTCATCTTGAAGCAATAAGTGCTTATTTAATGTTCTTTTTTTCCCCCTTCAGCTGAGAGGTGCTCTTGGAGCATCTCTGATATTGATGGCAGTGTTTGGTGCAAGTCAAGATGATGGTTGGGGCTCACCCGAGATCTGCACATCACTGAGGTCAGGTCAGATGCCCACAGCAGCAAAACCTGGGGATGAAAACTGGTTGGTTACTGCAGGGAAGGCAAAGCACATTTAATTCTGCATATGGACATCAAGCTATGTCCTTACCAGCATTCCAGGCTGGTCAGTAAGGTGCAAACCTCAGGAAAAATGTGTTTTCAATGTGTTTTGTTGAATGGTGGATTTCACTCCTCGTGCATGGTTTGGAAAGTTGAATGTTCACCAAACCACCCAACAGAGAGAGCTTTTGATGTGCTGGTTTCTGGTGCTTCTTTCTAGAGTCACAAAGTGGAAACTGCACCCAGGGAAACAATTTTTTCTTCCCTTGTGCATCTGGCAGTGGAAGAGTTTTCTGCCTAAAGATGAGTCGTGTTCCAGACTGAGTTACTTGCAATGTGGGAGATTCTGGAGAGGCAAATCTTCCTCAAGCACCAAAATGTGACATTTCAAGATCTGAATTTTAAAATAATGCACCATTTTGCCTCGTGCAATAAAAGTCTCCCTTAAATCAATTTATTATTCTTAAGCTTCTCACAGAATATAAATAAGAATATGAGTCACTTCAGCATCAAATGCCAGACTCTGTGTCTTCTGAAGTGTTTCTTGGTGGCTTTTGGATCAGGCTCTGAAAGGTCATCTGCTGGGACACCAACAGCCACTGGCCTTGCTATGCAGGCTTGGAGCTTCTGCAACGACTCATCCACTCCACGAAGTGCTTCAGAGCTTGCTGAGAAGAGCTGAGTTCATGCCAATGAGCTCTTTGGTTCATCATAAGCATTTTAACAGCAAATTCTCATTTTCCTGTGTTCCTCTGCTCGGGTGCTCGCAAGAGTACTTGAAAGTTATTTGTCCTCAAGGCCACGGATAGATGAAGAGGCTCTTTTCATAGAGGTGCCTTTCCCCTCTTTCTCATCCTAGCTACTTAATTTCCCCTCTCTGCAGAGATGTCCTTGGCTATTCTGAGCTCCTGTTCCCTGAAGTTTCTTTCCTGGCAAACTCGGGTGCTCAAGTGCTGTGTCCTCAGTGTTTAGAGGTGGTTTCAGAGCTGTTCACCACAATTCTCCTCTTTATATAAACACTTCAGTGTTACTTCAGCAAACTGAAATACCTGCACGTCAACAAAACAGGTTTTGATGGGGGTGATCTTGTGTTCTGTGCATCCAAGTACCTCTGACTCAGGTGGTGTCCTTTTATATAACAGGCTTTTCTCTCTTGGTAACTTCCTGACTGCAAGCTCAAGCTTTTCTTTCAGGCAGATTTGGAGCTGTGATCACAGTTCTCTCTTTCTCTGTTAGCTCTCCAGTGTGCTAAACCAGCAATCCTTTTCTCATCTTGGAATTAGCCTGATGAGGTTTTGATGATGCTCTGGTCTGTAGAGTTGTCCACTCATTGAAACTAAGCTAATTCAACTCTCCCTACTGCACCTTTTATTCATAAATACAATTTCTAATACATCAGGGTGATAGCAGCTCATTAAAGCTGAGTGCCTGAGCCCTCTCTTCAGACAGATTTGGAGATCACCCCTGCTGCTTCTTTCTGTTCCATCAGAACAAGGAAGAAAATAAAGCTTGGCTGATAATTTATGTCCTTGGTTAGAATGAGGTGACCCCAGAGCTGAAGCACCTGCAAAGACATCCCTGTCCTGTACAAAAGAGATCAAGGTTTTATTAACCAACACAGTGCACATTAGGTTAAACTGGAAATGGACCTCCTTGCTGGGAGCTACATTAGGAAGAGAAATTCCTAATTATCATTCTCTAACAAACTGAGATTTAAATTTAGATGAGGAAAATTCATCCTTTTATTCCCTCCTTCCCCACAGCCTCCTGCACCCAAACCACTGCTCCTGACCATGTCACCTCACATCAGTCATCCCATCCAGGAAAGCCACATGGTCAGCTGATGAAAGTCCTCTTTATGGACTCATTACAAGTTTTGTCATTACTCTTGGCTGAATGTGTCCATATTTTTGGCATCTCTTTGATCCAGGTTGGGCCTGAGTCTTTATAGATGGGGAATTAGATGCTGGTGTCTGCAGAGCTTGCTCCTGAGGAGACTTTCTCCCATCAGTAGTCCCATGTTTGTGCTTGCAGAAGCTTATCCCTGGTACTGGTTATGAGCAACAGGCAGATAGTGGCTTTAGAGGAGATTTACCAAATGCTCACGACGGGGTTCCTGGAAGCAAAACATAAGGAGGATCCAGCTATGCCATGAAGAAATATGGCAGGATTGTGTATAGGTCCAGTGAGTAAATAAAAACCAGCAAACATGTTTCCCTGGGGCATCTGCAGGGGTCAATTCAGCAGCTCCTTCTCAGGAGTGGGTGAATTCCTGGGATGCAGCAGGTACATCCTGGACACAGCTCCCAGTTGTCCATGCTCAAGATGGGAGTGTGGTCCTTTGTCTCCTCAGGGTCCATGGGGCTGTTCCTGGGGGCTGAAAGGAGCCCTCTCAGCATCCAGCTGCCCTCTTGTTAAGCTGAATTTCATTCACACCTAGGTTCCTTCAGAGCAGAGCTCTGGGATCAGCTCTGGCTGCCAACACGTTGCTGGGTGCAATTCCAGGTCTGGAGAGGAGCTTGCAAAGCCTTAACCATTGTGTGACCTGGGCAGTAAAGAGAGGGAAGGGGAGAGGGAGCTCCTCCTCCCAGCATGGACCTGTTGGAGGAACTCCAGCCCAAATCCGTGCTGAGTGGGGGAGTAGCTGGCAGGGTGTCCCCAGCACAGCCCCCTCTTTCTGGGACCTGCTTCCTCTCATTTGGCCCACCAGATTTATTGAGCTCTCGGGCGAGCTGCAGGGACCATCTGTTTCCCAGGACTTTGGGGATGAGTGGAGCAGGGAGGAGAAGGTGGCTTAAGGGGTAATTGAAGGTCTTGCAAGTGTGTCTGGTTTTCTTTGAGGGGAGAGTGGGTTTAGGCAGCTCTTGCTCTACAGCCCCAGGTTGTAAGAGATGTGGTGTATTTTAATGTGTTACCAGGTGGTCGGGTGACATGATAAGACCTGACAAGGCTTATTTCACAGATCCTGCAAAGATGTAGTGCTGCTCCTGCAGAGCAGGTCTGTCAGAAACCAGGGCGGGGAAGAACAGCCAGAAGAACAGCCCAAGGCTTGGCTGGGCACCAGGGAACTTGGGCTTTTGCCTCGAGCAGGACTTTTTCTGACTTCACATTCCCTCCCTTCCCTGCCCATGGTTAGAAGGAAGGAGAGCAAGAGCAACTTAAAAGCCAAAAAGGTGACATGGTGCTGAATTGGAAGGGCAATAACTGACATTGGGAACCTAAGACCCAAAGAAATGATGACTTCTGGGGGTTAAAAAACATTTTTTCTATCTAGTCTGCTGCCCCCAAAGATGACAGAGGAGCAGAACCTGAGCTGTACCTCTCTGTTGGATGAGACTGTTGCCTTACAGAAGGTTGAAAACATATATTGTGTTAATTTTCATTTCATTTTGCCTGAAATGACGTGAAATATGTTTCTGTGGCCAACCAAGCTCATTCTTAACTCTCCCCACTACACATTCAGCAAGAATTTATAGGCCGTGTTAGAAGCATTCATATCCTCACCCATTGTTGGTGCTGAAAGCCTCTGTCCTGCAAGAAGAATTGCACTTCCCAGGGCTGTAAATCAGGAGCTGGGTGAGCACAGACACATCCTCTCCTGCACTGCCCATCATGTCCTGGGAATGCTTCTTTATATAAATAAGGGCTACTGCTCTTATCTTGATCCCTTGATCATCTGGGGAGAAATCTACTTTGATCCCTACGTGGCAACATCTGCAGGGTTGAGCAGGTGCTATGAGATGTTGGATTTGATGATCCTAAAGGTCTTTTCCAGCCTAAATGATTCAATGATTCTGTTTCCAGAGTGGGCAGAAGCAACAATCCCAGGCCATACCCCCAGCCATGCAGGGGGGTTATATTGCAAAAGAACATGATCTGTGCACCATGTGAATTCGTGGAGAGGGGCCTGCACACCCTGCTTGGTGATTAAAAATGGCAACTGGGTTAGTTTTACTAAGAGATTTAACTTCTTCTTCACCTTGGTGATTTACTTCCTGAGGAGTAAGTGACATAACACATGTACCCTCCTGTTTCATGGTAATCCTCCCCCTTTGTTGTCAGAATGCAAGCCAAAGGTGCACATTTTTCAGGGCATTGTTTGAATTACTTTCCTCCTCCTGATTACTTTCCTTCACTTTTCCCTCCATCAGCCATCCTTTGGGTATTAACCTCGTGTTTCTACTCACATTAACCAGGGTCAGCATCAGAAAATGCTCTTGCTCTTGCTTTGGCTGAGCCACCTGGAGAAACAGAGAAAGGAGACAGGACCAGACAGACACTAATTTCTACCATGTGTTTCCTGGCCTTGGCTGCTCAACCACTGCAGTCACCACGGGAATAATTCCTGTTGGAGAACAGTCCTTGGGTGTGTAGGAGCCTGGGAATGCTCTGCCCTGGAGTGAGTGTCCTGCTGAACATCAGCAGCTGAGAGCAAGAAAGAAACCAGCTTTGGTGTGGACTAGGACTTGGTGATGCTCAAAAGATGCAAAGTTTGGCTTCTTGGTTGCATAATCAAAGGGAGTGGCTGTAAATTGGGATGAATATTTATATCTGTGATACAAACACCCTCTGTTTGAGTATTAAAAGGGAAGCCTGGGAGGCTGGGCTTCTGTCCATGCTGTTTCCAAAACCATCCAGCAGGATCAGGTTGATTTCAGGGGTCCCCTAGCATGTAGAGGACATGTGAGGTTGGACTTGTGGACTTGTGGCTCTTGGTGTGTCCCTGGCCCTGAGCAGACATGGCTTTTGGTGCCAACAGCCTCCTTCAGCTCAAGTGATGAAGGCATCTGACCCTGGGTAGCTGGTACCCAGTGGGGTTTGGTGGCCTGGAAAAGATGCTGCCAAGGAATTGGATAATTCTGAGGCTGTTTAAGTGACCTTTTCCTGCAAGTGGATCGATGATATCTCATCTCAGAAAGGCACAGATGTCTCACCCCTTCCCTGCAGATCTGTAATTCTCCTTGCCATATGCAATAAGCCTGGCACTTAGATGGAGGGGGATTTTTCCAGTGTTTTGCTTTGGCCCAGCTCTTGCCCTCACTGAAGCTTTACTGTTGATTTCAGTGTGAACTGAGCTTGGGTTTGGAAAACCCAGGAGCTCCCGTGACAATTGGGCCAGGGCATGTGGTGGAAGCTGTTTTGTGCCTGCAGAGGGAGGGATGTATTGAAGGATGTGAGCAGTTCAAACTCCTTGGAAGTCCCGATGACTTCAGAGATGAAATTGGCCAGGAGTCCTGCTCACAGAGGAGACCATATTCCTTATAATCTTGGGAAGGAGAACCCTGTGGAAACTTCTCTACCATTTAGAAATGAAAGCAGAGCAGCTCCAAGCCTGATTTCTCAGGGAAGTGAGTTTCCTAGCACTCATGTCCCTCCCATGCCTGCTCTATTCCACCTCTCCTGCCCTCCTCTAACTCGTGAATCTGTGGATCAAGTTGATCCAGAATGGGCAAACAGTAAGAAAGCTCAGAGATAAGGAAATTCTTCAAAGTTTGTGAGTAGGAAGTGATGTACCTTTATACTGACAGGGAAATGTTACAGCACCAGCTTATGCAGAAGATAACTCTGGAGTCCCCATGTGTGACCAACCCCAGAAAAGACAATTCCTGCTTCACCTTTTAAATCAGCCACAAGAAAACAAGTGTGGAGAGATCCAGACTTCATTAGTTTTGCTGTCCACAAATCAAATCACTGGGTTAAAACTCACACAGAAGTTAATATTCTCATTTCTGGCTTCTTGTTGTGTGTGTACGTGGGGGCAAAGTTTTAACAGTGGGAACCTGGTTTCTCCTAAAGGTTCTGCCAGATCCCTGGGGCTGCAATGGCAGAACATTCCCTAATGCCAGAAAAGCTTCTGGTTTCAGATGCACCTTTTGCAGGAGCAACAAAGCCCTGGGCAGGAGATGCAGGACCCCAAGAGCTCTCCTCACACCCACATCTCCTTCTGGAAAACCTACTGTGTGGAGCAGGAAAGGCAAGGGCTGGAATTGTGGGGCTCTGCAGGGGGAAGCAGCCCTGCCAGGTTTTCCATGACGCCGTTTGTTACATCTTCTCTTATTTCAGTGGATGTGGAACCTTTTTCCGGAGGTAAAAGGATCCTGTTGGGAATGTGGTGTTGGAGGGAAGCCCTTCCCCACCCAGCCCCGGGAGCAGAGAGGATCACAAATCACTCCTGACTCTGTTTCTTCCATGCAGTAATTCCTGAAGAAGTGGCTCTTTTTAAGCTGCCATTCTTGCTTTTGGCAATTCACTCCAGGAACTACGAAGCCTTTTTTTTGGCTTTTCTTTTTCTAATTTGAATTTTGGCCAGTGCTGCTCATGAGGCTTTCCCAAGGCAGCTGAGGTCTGGTGTGAGTTCTGCTGCAGCTCCATCCCAGCACCATTCCCTCACTTGTTGCTCCCTTTCTCTGGGGTTGCATGTTTGGAGGACTGAAGGAATGAAGGATGTAGGTTGGGAGGGGACCTCAAGCCCTTAGGTCCACTCACTCTTTCCATCAGCTTGCTGGGCTTGCCCAGCCAACGTGGCTCCCAGAACAGCTTTTTCCTTTCCCTATTTCAATAAGCTGGGAGCTGCAGCCATTTCTGTGATTATTTCCCTTGGTTGTGTTGCAGTTATTGTAGGTGCTGGGTACCTCAGAGGTGTGCAATAATCCTGAGGGCTAATTCTTGTGCTCTCAAGAGCTTTTCTACCTTTCATTGCCAGCTTAAAAAGCTCCACCTTGCATCATCCTTTCCCTTCCAGGCTCTGGCAGCTGAGGGATGTGCCCATAGATGCTGCATCCCACGTGGGACCATCCCCTGCCATCCCCTTCACCTCGATGCCATGGAGGAACTCATTTGTGGTGTGTTTAGTTGCATTTCTTGGGCAAATGGAGACCTGAGAGCACACCCCTGATTTTCTGCTGCTCTGCACAGCTCCAAGATCAGGAGCTCTGAAGTGATGACACAAAACTGGCAGCTGAAATGTCCTCACTCCAGAGGACCCAGGACCTCTGCTCAGGCTTTCCATGCAGCCCAGGGATTTTAATTTCATTTTTACTGTAACTACCTTCTATGCTCCATAAACTAGATTGTTTTCATTTAATTCTGGGAACATAATGAATTTCTGTGGGTTTGTTTCCTGTTCGGTGCAATATCTTTGCTAGATGTGAGGTTTATTTCACAAGCTAGTTATAAATTTACTCAGACTCCCAATTGTTCCATCTTGGGAGCAATCAATAAAAAGGAACATGAGGGAGAATTTAGACCCTTCATATCCACTGAAATTCAGGGATGTAAATCCATCATCTCACTTTCTTTTTTTCCTTGAGTGCTGAGTAATGTTGGAAAAATGTTAAACCTCATCCTCCTACCTCAGTGTGTCTCTGTAATGGCCAAGGTGTGAAATTCTCCCTTCTTTACCCCAAAAAGAGTGTTTGGCCTAAAAATGCCCATTGGGTGTTGTGAAGATGCAATGAAAATCTGACAAAAATGGGGGTATATCAGTGTAAAGGTCCATTCCCCATCCAACTATCCTTCATGTCATGCCCTCACCTCAGCCCAAGCTGCTCATCACAGCAGCAAATGGATAATATCTATTTTTCCTTCATTCCTTGAAAATTTGATGAAGACCACGAATAAAAACTACCTATAGTTAATCTGTATCTGGCCCTTCTGTGCCTCCCAGCTGGAATACCCAGATTAAAGCTGACATCTGCCTATCAGCAGATACATTAGAGCAGCAGATACATATTTAATTTTCTAGGTTTATCCCCTTTATTTTTTTGCCAATAGAGAGCACCCTAGGAGCTGCTGAGCCCTCTTTTGAAAAGGTTGCCAAAAAAATCCCTAATTTCTCTTCTCACTTGAGCAGCTGGAGATTGGTGGTGGTGGTGTCAGTCTGGCATAAATGAAAAGAAAATCAGGAGCAGGTCACCAGCAACTCCCTGGTATTCTGCTGGGTTTACACTCAGCCTGAGGTTGCTTCTTGTGCCTTCAAGGTGGAGTAAAAAATACCATTATCCAGCTCAGTTCTCCTCTTATGACCACGTTTCCTTGGCTTTCTCTTCAGTATTATCCCAGAATCCCAGGATGGTGGGGGTTGGAAGGGACCTCTGGAGGTATCTCATCCAAACCTCTTGCTGAGCAGGGTCACCCAGCACAGGTTGCCCAGGATCACGTCCAGGTGTGTTTGGGATCCACCAAGGAATGGAGACACCCAGGGCAGGAGCACAAGGGCTGGGCTGTGGAGCAGCAGAAGCAGCCCCTTAAAGCCTCGACAGGTTTCTAGTAGCTGAATTTATTCTGAGCTGAATTGATTTCATTTTGCTTGAGAGCAGACCCCAGAAATCTTGTGGGGTTTTTTGTTGCTAGAGGTTATTTTGCCCTGACTTCTGGTTCCTTTGCTGGATTTGAGCATTTCTCTTGCCCTGTATTGCTGTGGGCTAAATGCAGGATCAACAGGAGCTGCTCCTGAGATGCAAGAGGCAAGAATGGCTTGAGAAACAGCAACAAAAGCTTGAGAAGTCCCTGTTCCCACTCTCCTGAGGCATGGTCCTAGAATCATAGAATTGTCAGGGTTGGAAGGGACCTTAAAGATCATCTAGTTCCAATCCCCCTGCCATAGACAGGGACACCTCCCACTAGAGCAGGTTACTTATAACCATGTAGATGCTCTTCATCCATTCCAATGCAGAGTGAACTAAACTCACATGAACAATCATTGATTGAGTGGGTGAGGAATTAATTTGCACCAACAAATTCTTCATCCAGGTGTTGTTGCCAGGCCTGTGATGCTTTAATCATAATCCAGGTCTTGCCATTGAATTCAGGCATCATTTGGGCCATGATGTTGTTAGTTACAAGGAGAGAAAGCTGCTGTTATATCCCTGCACAGCAGATGAACCAATTTGTATTGATTTTATATGTTTTTGCTGTCTACTTCTCAACTCTAGTGCTTTGTGAGGGATCTACAACCTGAAGTCACAGGGGCTGGATGAAATGTGGGTCTAGTGTCTGTAAAATCTCCCAGTGCAGTTGCACCAACAGCTTTAGGGGGTTTAGCTGAAATACAAAAAGAAGGGCCAGAGATCTAAGACCCAGCCTTGGAGTTCCACCTCTTTGAGCCACCTTGGGTGAGATGATGGGATGGGGGGAGGCAGGACAAGGCAGAGCATGATCCCACTGCTGAGCATGGGGCTGTGGGAGTGGGATGGGCACAGGTAGGAAGATGAAGATGGAGCTTCCATCACGGGGTTTAACTGTCCTGTGTCCCCAACATGTGCTCCCATCTTCTCTGCTCACTCAGCTTGATGAGGGAGTGTGTGCAAAGTCCAGTGTGTGGCTTTACACACCTTGTCAGGAGAGCTGTGGAGCAGACAACCCCCTGAGAGGTAGGTCCAGACTAACTGGGGAGTGAGCCTGGCTGGGAGCACAGATGTGGAACCATCTCATTCTTACTCTCTTCAAATTTTGCTTGAAGCAGTCATCCCAAGGGGGGAAATACCCCAACAACAGGCCCCCTCCTTCATAGTTTATTTGTGTTTTGAGATGTCCCAGCACACAGGCTGTCATGGAAACGTGGAGGAGCAGAAAGCAGAGCTGGCTCCTGAGCTGCATCCCCAGCATCACCCCCGTGGGTACCAGCAGCTCTTGCTGGGGACCTGCCCTGAGGTGGAGAGGGACCTCATACAGCTGCACAAGCCTCCCCTTGACACTGCTCCTCCCAGAGAGGTGACAGGTTTGTTCACTTGCTTCAAAACCCACTCATTAGCTGGTGAGTCCCATGGGCCAGGTCCACACAGGCAGATTTTGTTCCATAGTAATTTTTACTCAAATTAAAATCACCAAATGCACAAACGAGTTCCTTGTGGTGGATCCAAGGAGACCAAAACCTTTAGGAAGCACATTTGGAGGGTGATTCAAACCCACTTTTATGCTTGGTTCTGCCTGTGCCATCTCACCCTGCTCAAGCTCCCAAAACAAGGTGGAAACACCACGTGGTTCCCAGGACTTTGTTCCACCCAACAGTTGAGGAAACTTCTCAGTAAAGCTTTTCACCTGCTATTTTGGTCCTTCCTCTTCTGGTTCTGCTGAAGACACACGACAAAACCACTGTGGGAACAGACCTGAGGCTGGATGAGTTGGATGTTTCAGTGGAAATTTGGAGCTGGATCCTTATTTCCCACTGCAATGGGAGCTTGTCTTCTGGCCGAGTTTCCTTCAGCATTTGCAGCCCTTTTATTTAAATTATTTTTGGCCTTTTTCGAGGAGGATTCTTTGTAACATGAAATTCCAATCCCAGCCTGCTGCTCTGTGGAGATGCTCACACTTCACAGTCCTGGGGAGCTGCTGCTCTGCATCATGTCTTCTGCCCAGGGCCACCCACGGGAGGCTCCTCCACGAGCATTTAGGAGTTTGCTCATGGAAAAAGTTCTCCAACACCAATAAGAATTAGAGCAATGAATGCCTAGAAGCACAATGATGGGCACCATCCCTCCTGCACACCCAGGTCACATCCTGACCCTGCTGACATTGGTGGCAAAATGCTCACACTTGGGTATGTTTCATCTATTACTATCCCTTATCCAACCCATTAATTTCTTAATCTTCCTTATCCTTCTTATCCTTTCCTTATTCCCACCCATCCACCCTCTCTTCTGACCCCCAATATGTTCATTTGATGCATTTCTGCCCCAGCTCTGGTTGTGCAAATGCCTCTTCTGTTGATAGCAGGTCCAGAGTAACCCAAACCCCCAGCTGCCAACATGAGGAGCTTTGTGTGGCAGTGGGAAATTCGGGTCCTTCCTCCCTCCCTCCCTCCCTCCCCCAGCCTCTGCCTCATTTATATCTGCAAATCTGTGATCTTGCCCTGAAAGAATCTTGTAATGACTCATTGCCTCTCCCGGACCTACTGCCAATAACACGGTTAGTTATAACCAGTTAATTAACTGGAAAGTCTAATTACTTAAAATTCAGCCCCTTCCTGGGATTTTGCTGTTGCAGGAGGATGCCAAATAATAACTGTGCTTTTCAATATGCCCTCATTTTATTTTTCTTGGGGAGCATACAAAAGTTATGTGTAAATATTTCTCTCTCTCACTTTATTATCCCTTTTCCTTCAGCTTTCATTAAAAGCTGCTCCCAGCCCTTCTTTAGCTCGAGCGTATAAATAAATAACGCCTGATTCCAACAACCCTCAGCCATAAAAAACCTGCTTGAAAAGAATCTCAGGCAACTACCACATCTGGAATAATAGTCAACATATTTTCGAAGGAGCCTTCATTTTTCTCACACAGGATACTAAATCATGATGGCTCCATGTGCCAAAAATAACACAGTGGGATATGACTATGGGAGGACGTGAACCTATAATGAGGTTCAATAAAGTACTAATCTTATGGGGTAATGCAATCTGGTTTGCTTTTGCTGAAAAAAAAAGCCTGTGTGTGTGTGTGTGTGTGTGTGTGTGTGTGTGTGTGTGTGTGTGTGTGTGTTCAGACATGCTGGTGTGCTTTAAAAACAGGATTCTGGTGTCTTCTTTCAAGCTCTCCTCGCTGGTTTGCAATGCAAATAAATATTTCAAAGCTCATTAGTTTTTGTCCCAAATCAGCCTCGTTCCAGGAAGGATGAAGGGTTCCACCTGCCCCATCATTTCAACACAGGGAAATCTAATGGGACAGTCTGTTGTTGGGAGAGAGGAAGAGCTTGGCCATTTACTGAGCATCTCCAGAGATGATCAGCATGATTTCTTCAGGTTTGACATCATCCTTATTTGCTCCAGTTCATCCCCAGCTAGAAAATGAGCCCCTAATTACAGGGCCAGGTATTAAAATAATTCCTGAGCTTGAGGAAATCATAGAATCATAGAATGGTTTGGGTTGGAAGGGACCTTAAAGATCATCTAGTTCCAACCCATCTCCCATTAGACCAGGTTGTTCAAGGTCCCGCCCAACCTGGCCTTGAACACCTCCAGGGATGGAGCATCCACAGCTCCCCTGGGCAGCCTGTGCCAGGGTCTCACCACCCTCACAGTGAAGAACTTTCTCCTAATTTCCAATCTATATCTACCCTATTCCAGTTTGAAGCCATCACCCCTTATCCTATCACTACAAGCCCTTGTAAAAATTCCCTCCCCAACTTCTTTTGTAGGCTCCAAACAACAAATCCCTTTTTGCACCATGGAGCTGGGGCAGAGCTGAAGATAACAGGAATGAGAAATATGGGACAAACCAACTCTAAATGACAGAGAACTCTTTCTACTGCTGAAACCTCATAGTTTAGAGTCACTAGAGGGGATAAGGATCAGTCTTGTTCCTTCAGATATCTTTTCTCTCCATACTGGAGGAAGACTGGTGGGGGTGGTTGTGTGCCCACCCAGGGGTGACAGACTTTGTCCCCATTTTTCTGGAAACCCATTTCCCTGGGAATCATAGAATGGTTTGGGTTGGAAGGGACCTCACAGATCATCTCCTCCACCACTCTATGTCTGGATCCTCCAGGATCCTGCTGTACAGCAGGCAGGATCTCTGCTCTGGGATGATGGTGCCAAGGTGGTTGCACACATAAGATGGAGAATCCCACCTTCCTCTTCCTCCTCTTCCCTCACAGGTCTCACAGTCCCAATGGAGGAGGCATTTTGCTTCTAGCTGATGTGAACACAGTGAAATAGCTTGGCCAGACCACCCTGCTGGGCAGGAGCAGGAACAGGAATGAACCCCAAATCTCTGGAGCCTCCTCTAACGCATTACTGGGCATTTTTAGCCTGAAATATTCTTCCTTCCCTTCTCCAACTTTATCCCCAGGAGGCTGGTACAAATGTTACCCAGCACTTGGGATTATTCTGACAGAAGAAGACATGACACGTGGATGCTTTGGCTCGAGGAACATTGTCCCAGGTGACTTTTGTCCAGCATAACTCCCCCTTTCCCCAGCCATCTCCATCCCCAGCACAGTGCCAGCCCTTCAGAGCAGCCCATTTACTACGCTGTAAATAAATCTAGCTTCAACCCATGGATTTTTTGCCATGTAATCAGTCTGCTTTCATAAAAATTCACCTCTCCTGGCATTCATTCACATGTGCCTTACAAATGTGCTCACTCTATTGAATCAGATGTGTGGGAAATATATATATTTTCCATATGGATCCCAATATACCATAAAAGGTTTTCCCCTGCCCCCCTCCTCTCCCCTCCTCACAGTCTCTTGAGGGCATAACAATTGAAATGTGATGAGAAAATGAAAAAATGCTTGGTGCTCATATCTTCCAAGTAGTTTTCCAGAGTCCTGCTGCTGAAAGGGACATAAATCATGAGCAGCACTCGAGCGACGTTGTTACCTCAATATCCAAAACAAAACATGCTGAGTTTCTTGCTACTGGAAAGGGGAAAGTATTGCAAGTATTGCAACCATGTCAGTACCTTGGAATTGTCATTCAGGTTGTGTTTAACTGGAGAAGTTACTTGTGCTAGAAGAGATGGTGGCCAAAAAAGAGGGTGCAGCCCATTGCAGGCATCGACCTGGCATGAGGAAGGAGCATTTTGGTGCTTTTCTACCCTGGGTAATGTCCAAATTGGTGCTCATCCAAATTGGCATCACTCAGGCAGGGATGTGTTTCCAGACATACTGGTGGCATCCCATGGGATAAAGCAGGATGAGACCCTCACTAGCAGGAGCAAAGGGCACTCACCATGGTCCCTCTGCTGCTCTCAGATGTTCTCTCTGAACCCTGGTCAGGTTGCTCGGGGAGGCTGTGGATGTCCCATCGCTGGAAGTGTTCAAGGCCAGGTTGGATGGGACTTTGAGCAACCTGGTCTAGTGGGAGGTGTCCCTACCAGGTTGGAACTAGATGATCTTCAAGGTCCCTTCCAACCTTAACCATTCTATGGTCCTGAGGGGAAGGGGACAGAGGAACCAGCAAGAACCTTCTGCAGACTCATAGACCCTCCAAGGTCTCAGCACTGAAGCTTCTCTGCACGCATCCTCCTGGCACATGGCCTGGTCTAACCTCTTGACAAACTAGAACCAGTAAAACCAGAAGTAGAACAGTAAGAAGCATTTCACAAAAATGTCACCTTCTTTTTTTTATGTTATCTATAAGTGAAACATCTAAAAATGACAACCCCAAAGACCTCTGGATAGTTCTGCACTCAAAAAATAGGTGAGAACGGCTACAAAAATATTGTCCAAATGATTCACTTCCTGACCCCAATTTCAAAGTGATTCTACTCATCAAAAAAACCTCAAGTGCTTTGAAAATATCCATCAGATATGATGTGTGATGAATGCATCCCCAGAAACCACACTGGATGTCCCTGCTTATTGTAGGGGGGTTGGACTAGATGACCTTTGGTGGTCCCTTCCAACCCAAACCATTTTATGATTCTCTGTGTCATCAGCTGGAAAAAGAGGCTAAAAACTGGCACTGAGCTGTAATTTGGGAGAGCAGCATGTTCTGTGCAGCACCTCTGCTCTCCGTCGCAGGCTCAGCATCTTGAATCTGTCCTCAGCTGAGCCAGGATCTTGCTCTGATCTGGAGAAAATCATCAGCAGGACAGGGAATAAACCCCATGTCTCCCATAACCAGCAGCACGTTCTTCCTCTGGCTTGGTGGAGAGGGTTGTGCAGCAGAAAAGAGGAAAACCAGTCTCCTCCCAGCAACCCACTGGTCCCCCATGGCATCTCTTCTCCCCACCTTCATCACCAGAAAGGGCCCTGGAGAAGGAGCAGGAATTGTTTAGGATGAGGGGGTTTTCCCACGCTGCAGCAACTACTCCCGGATTTCTGGCTCCATCTACTGGAAGCGACATAAAATCAAGATTTAGCAAAGCCTGAGCTTTTAGAGCAAGCTTAGAACAAGGCTCTGCCCTGTGGGCCCTGCAGCGTGTCTGGCACAAACAAATCCCTTTCATGGGGCTCTGAGCAGCCTGCCCTAGGTAGAGATGTCCCTACTTGTTGGAGGCTGGACCAGATGATCTCTAGAGGTCCCTTTCAGTCTAAAACATTCTATGATTCTATAATGTGTGAAACTGGTAATTTTCCTCTATAAAGAGTCTCTGCAAAGTGTGTTGAGAGGACCTTGCAGTGGTGAAATGAAACCCAAGCTGCAGGTGAGGAGAAGTCACTGAAATGTTTCAGGGCCAGGCTGTGCAGGGGGGCCATGGGTTTGGGGGATGGATCAGGCAACGTGGCCAACAGGGAAACAGCATTTTCTGTCTTTTTTTGAAGTTGTTCCCCATTCAGTATGGGAGGACAGGTGGATCCAATGCACTGGATCCACTCAGTCAGTGCCCTGCTTCATCCCATGGGATGCCACCAGTAATCTCAGTTCCCTCAGTTCCCTCAGTGGCCTTTCAGTTAGAAACATGAAGTAGCTGAGAAAGGATTTCAGAGCTTGCCTGAGCAGGGTTTAGTGCTGGGACCTTGTGCCAGTGCCCCATCCTCTCCAAATGAGCCAGCTCAGCAATCCCAGCTTTCCAATGAACGCCCCAAGGATGGGGCATCCCAAGAGCACAGCTCCTCAACCCAGGCTTTTTGGTGGCATTTCCCCACCCAGTGTCAAGATGCTGCTGTTGTCACCAAGCCCAGGCTGCACTGGGGTGTGCAGAACATGGAGGATGGAGATTCTGGCCCTGAGATGTTGCTACGTGGCTTTTCTCCCTTTTTTAACCCAGGAACTGCCCTTTTAGGGTGGCAGAGCTGGGATGCAGGTGGAGCAGAGGGACATGGGGAGTGATGGCTTATTCCCCATGCTCCCAGGAGCAGCTCTGCTTGCACAAACCCATTTGGGGTACAGAAGATTTCCTATTGCTTTATACTCACTGTCTGCAAAGCAGACTCCCCCTCCACCACTCACTTTTGGGTTTATGCTGCCAAGTTTAGGTTCCTGAGCATGGGGATCCCCTTGGCCATGGGTGCTATTGCCATGGGCAGATGCTTGTCTGGGATGCTCCAGCTCTGGTTGACGCTGAGGACACCAAGTACAAGCTTCAGGAGCAGTTTTAAAAGGTTCTTTGTTCTGGGGGTGCATCTTGCCTGCAAAATCTGAGCCTTGCAGGTCCTCTTAGATGTACTAATTAATTCCGTGTGGCCACTATAATTGCACAAGAGCATCTTTCCCCCACTCAGGGCCATGCACAACCCAACTCGGGGCATTCAGCAAAGAGGGATTTGTTCATCTTCATGGAGAAAAAGCTTTTCATATAATCCCAGCATGGTGAGGGTTGGAAGGGACCTCTGGAGATCATCTCCTCCAACCCCCCTGCTCCAGCAGCTCACCCAGAGCAGGGTGCCCAGGATGGTGTCCAGGTGGATTTGGAATCTCTCCAGAGAAGGAGACTCCACAACCTCTCTGGGCAGCCTGGGCCAGGCTCTGTCACTCTCACAGGAGTTTTTCCCCTCCAGTTTAGCTTTATACCAGAGGGTGGTGCTCAATACATGCTGTGCTGGGCTTCCTTCTACTGCTGCTGAGATTTGGGGCTGGTACCTGAGTGCAGAGGGAGGGGAGGGGGGGTTGCACACCCCTTCTTCCTTCAGAAGCATCAACAGCCACTTGGGATGGAGCATTTGGGGAATATTCACCCTAAACTACCTCTGAAGAACTTGATCAAGAGCACTGTGTGCCTCTGCAGAGTCAGCCTTGGAGGTGCAGTCCACTAAAAATTAGGGCAAAACCATCCTTAGATATTTAAATTTCCTATATGTCACTTGTAACTTACCCTGAGCAGAGATCACTGAGTTTGGCCTGTAAAGTGTTCCCAAAGTTTTTACTTAACTTGCTATAATTTACTTGGCATGATCTCCTGGCTCACACTAATCAGAACTAAATTTAAGGTTGTATTAGGTGCGAAATATCTTTAAGATTATTATTTCAGGCCTGTAACTCTTGCATGGTTACAAACCTCAATATAAAACGGGTCAGGGGATGATGCTGTTAGGTATTAGAAAGCTTTTCTTGCCCTTCAAGGAGGAAGATGATGTTCCATGGCATGTGCAGGAGCTCTCAGGAGCAGATGGACTCCTTGGGGAGCACAGGAGGCAAAGGTCCCCCCTGTGTTCCCCATCTCCTTGCAGCCCAGCAGCACTTGCTGCTTCTGGAGGACCAAAGTCTTGAGCAAATGCCAAAGTACTTTTCCAAATTCCAACTGAGACAGAGATGGGCAGAGGGTCTGACTTGTAGGGCCAGGAGCTGCTTAGATCCCTCCCCAGCAGCACTTCAGTGGCTCCAAGGATGTCCCCATCACTCTCCAGCAGAGGCAAAAGCTTCCACATGGTCACACATCCTTTTTAGACCCATCAGTAGATTGTTAACAGTTATCCTATCTAAAAACCCATTCTTACAGTGAAATGATTGACACCCCAAGGAAGTTGAACTAGGTGACCTTTAGAGGTCCCTTCCAACTCAATACATTCTATGATTCTATGGTTCTATGATTCTATGAATTTATGGTTCTATGGTTCTGTGATTCCATGATTCTGTGGTTCCATGATTCTATGATTCTGTGGTTCTATAATTCTATGATTCTATGGTTCCATGATTCTATGGTTCTATGATTTTATGATTCCATGATTCTATGGTTCTATGAAGTAGCAGTAGATTTCCACAGCCATTCTACTGCTGCACCACCTGGATATTGACCCTGAGCCACCAGAAGAGACACGTGAGTGAAATGAAGCACATGAGCACTGGTGCTTATTGGAAAAGCTGCAGAAAGAAATGCTGAAATTCCCAGTGATCCCCCCAAAATGTGCACATTGAGTTCCCCGTGGCTGTGGAAATCTAATCCCGCAGACATCTTGAGACTCTCACCTCCTTCCTTGTCTCTCCACATATAAATCTCTGTCTCTGGGTTTCTGGTGTGTGACTTATGATAGTTAAATGCTTATTTTGGCAGTTGCAGGGGTGGGATGTTTCAGCTTTGCCTGGAGGCTGCAGCAAAAGTCTCTCCTTGGAGATAGGTTTAAGTGGGAGGGACTTGGCCAAGACCTTCCTGGTAGAAATCACTATTCTCCAAAGCAGGACTCCTAAGGAAAAAGCCAGGAGGCCAGCTTGGACATCTGTATGGTTTTGGGGTGGGTTAATTGTAAACCATGAGATAGTGACCTGAGCAAACAGCAAAGCAAGCCACAGATGATCTGATTAGTTTTCTTCCATGGACATTTTATCTGTATGTTCAACACCGAGTGAAAGACCTTTCTTCAAAGCCCCAAGAGTCTTTGGGGAAATCTTCTGTCATTAGTACCCATGGTGATGTCAGTCAAGCCATACCCCAGCTCCCAGGCAGAGAAATCCACCCCCTGTCCCAGCCAGCCTCTCCTGGAGACATGGATGAGCAGCTTTCTGCAGTAAATATGATTATCCTGCTGAGCAAACATTCACTTGCTGCTGGAAGGCCCTTTGAAAGCCCCTCTCTATCTCCTTCCTTCCTCAGGAGTAGGAGAGTTTTCTTCTTCTTCTTTTTCTTCCTCTTCTTCTTCTTCTTCTTCTTCTTCTTCTTCTTCTTCTTCTTCTTCTTCTTCTTCTTCTTCTCCTCCTTCTTCTTCTTCTTCTTCTTCTTCTTTTTCTTCTTCTTCTTCTAATAGGCAGACTGGGGAGTCTTGGAGTCACAGGTTTTGTTGATATTAAAATTCAAGGGTATTTAAACATTCATTCTGGTCATTATGAATGAAGTGAGGTAGTGAAGTCTGAACACTGTGTGTCTTCTGAGGGCTTAGAGACCTGAGTTTGACTATACCAAAGAGTTTTTAGTGTCTCCTAGACATGGCAACATCACCCAACCCAACGGGACATGGTTGTACAGCAGCAAGGTTTGGGCATCACATGGGTACAGAGATCTTCAAGCCCATCATGGGATGGTGACAATTTTATTTAGCATTTAGTAAATTAAAATAGCTTTCTAAATACCCAGCAATCCCTTGCAGTGGGTTCATGTTTAACATGGGCACCATTGGCAACATTTAAACTTTCTCAGCATTCAGGATCTGAAAAGGACTTGGGATTAGTTTGCTCCCCTGCTTTCAATCCACAAACCAAGGAAGGAGAGGAGAGAAGGGAAGAGTCACAGTCACAGCCTGCCTGGTCTTCTTCTAGCATGGGCAGGTCCTTCCCTGGGCAGGTTTATTTTCTCTTAAGTGCATTATTTTGCTCTTTATCAGCACCACCTTCACTTTTTCCTTTCTAGATTGTCTCCAGAGGCACTTTTAACCAAATATTCAGCTGGGTGCATTTAACAGCTTGTTGCCTGATAGCAGCCTGAGGACACCAGCTTATTTCCAGCAGGTTCCCAGTTTACCTTTGCTCCCTTCACTGGTGCCTGTCCTCCATGGTGAGCCTTGGAAAAGATCTCTCATCCTTGGGGAAAGTTGGGCCAGAAAAAAATTATAGACTCAAATTTCAGTGCCTCGAGAAGTCACTTGGTTCAAACTCAGCTCCAAACCCATGAGCCCATCTCCTTTGTACGTGAGGGCAGCCAGGGCTTGGTGTGGCCCCGGGAAGATCCCGTTCTGGCGGGCGCCGTGACAATAAACACGTTAATTAAATTAATTAATTTAAAGGGGCAAAGGTTCAGGGGGCGGGTGGTGCTTTTGTATTTCCAAACCAGTTAACTCAGCTCAAATTCAAACCTGACCAAGACAGATCTGCTCTGCCTAGCAAAACCCAGACTTAGCCACAGGCTTTGTAGGATCCTAGTCCCTGCCAAGCCTCGGTGGCTGGGATGAGGCACGTCCTTAGCTGAACAGAAACCCAATGAGATATCAAATTAGTTGGGGGCTCCCTGTTCTTTTGGGAACCATCAGGAGAATTGTGATGTGCCTGGGCACAGGGTGCTATTCTCCCTATCTCTTAGCTCCATTGTGCAGGGGTGAACAAAGCCAAGAGGTGTAATTTAAAGGTGCTGTGACCTCCCATGAGCAGCTCTCCCCATTGTGCCGCCGGTTTTGTTTTCTGTATGTGTTTTTTTTTTTCTCCTCTGAGATCTACTGATCATAAATATGCATGAATAAAAGAGGCAGGGGAGAGGAGGGGAGAGGAGGGGGGGGAAGGGGGCTCATAACCAGCTTGGATAAAGTCCTTTTCTGAATTTTCCACTCTCAGCTTCCTGACGTCGAGTGAAATAAGGGACCACACGGCCGGATTAGCTCAGCCAGAGTTCCTATTTCCAATTGTAAAAGCAGAACCCTGGCATCATAACAATCATTATAATTATCACTTACAAGAGGGGTCTTATCATATAACAGCTTTGGGGCGGAGGGGGACCGAGGGGAGCTGGGGGGAGATAATTCCAACCACGGGGGTTTGCGTCTTCATTCATCACTTTCCAAACAAGCCACTGGAAAATTGAAGTCCCCGAGCAATTTACAGATTACAGCCCTCTCCTGGTCCAGGCACCCTTGAGCACACACACACGAGCTCGCTCCAGACATCCAACAGAAACCAGGTACTCCTTGGGTGACCATTGGGAAGGGGAAGAAAAAACCTCCCCCCCCTCCCTGCTTTTCTGCTCCAAAGGCGGGCAGGAACGGACGTAACCTTCCCTTTTAAGCCTAGCAACTCCAGGCTGGCCGCACAGCTCCTCCTGGATTAATCTTTCTTTTTTTTGGCTCAGTGAATTGTGGTCAAGGCCATTGTAACGTGAGTGCTGCCGGGGCGCGGATTGGCTGGAGGAGGCTCAGAGAGGCCCCTTTTCACAGGGGACTAATTGCTTTAGACCACCAGTATTTGGGAGCTACAGATGTCTTCCTTAATTTGCCTAGAGAGCACAATCGGCCCCATCTGTTGCATTTTTTTCCCCCCTCTGTCTCTCAAGTCGCCTTCTTCCCCCTGTCTGCAAAGGCCTAAATTGAAAACTCATCAAAAAGTAATACAAGAGCAGTTTGGCTGGGAAGCTGCTGCCGTGGGGCTTTGCCTTTAATAAAGGCCCCCCTGCTACTTTTACACATGGGCTGGGGAGCAGAGAAAGGAGGAGGAGGAGGAAAGCAGAAACAACCTAGAAGGGGGGGGAGAAGAAGAGGAGAAAAAAAAAGCTAAAAACTAACAGCCAGATGGGATATTTGGAGGCAGGATAATTTGATGTGTCATGGCTGGAGGAGAACAAGGGGCAGCCCCTTGTTTTCTGTGTGTACACACAACAAAATAGATGACTTCTGGAGATGGGAAGGGAGAGGAGCCGGGGGCCGGCCGGGGGCTGCTGATCCCCATGTTGCTGGTGGGGGGAATGGTCAAGGACTTTGCCAGCACACACCTCTGGGCATGGGGGGAGATGGAGAGGGGTCAGAAGAAGGGAAGGGAGAAGAGAAAGGAGATGAGCCTTTGCTCTTCTGCAGGGCTGGGAAGTTGTCTTGGCCTGGAGTTGTCTTGGACCATACAGAGGAGATGGGCAGGTGATGCTGCTCTGCACCTACCCACACCCAAGAAATCAGAAGAAAGGGTTGATTTCCTCTTCCAAATCAGTGCTGGGACTCCAGAGCATCTAGTGGAGCTGTATCACCCACAGGCTTCTCCTCGAGCCAGCTCCAGACAAGTGGCACAGCCCCTCGAGCTCAGCCCTGGGCAGAGAGAGAGGACAAGCCCAAGAAATGTCTGAAAAATCAATTGGGAAGGTTGTGGGGGAAAATATGCCTCATCTTTGTTCAAAATCCTCTCCATGGCCCAGCCTCAGCACACACAGCTGATGAGGGGGTTGTAAAACCCCATATTGTTTGATGCAAGCAGAAATGGCATTTCCTTATGGCCAGTTTGGCACTGGTGCTGTGCAGGGGCACGGTGAAGGCACCAGCCATCCCTGACCTGGTGTGAGTGCTTGGTCTGCACCCCTCCAAAAGCAGTAAATGTGCTCACAACTCATCTGGGACAGAATAAATGTTACCAGCCCAGTTTGCTTGAGCCCACTTGGGAAGCCATGAGTAAGATGAGGATGAAAACCCCCTAGTCCGAGTTCCGTGGTGTAGCCACAGGGACAACTCCTGACAACAACTGCCTGGGCTTGAAGAAACATCCATTTCAGCTCCTCTGTGATTTATTGAACACTGAAGGGTTTTCCCTACTTCCTTTTCTTTCCTTAAAATAGAATCGTAGAATCATTAAGGTTGGAAAAGATCTCTAAGATCATCAAGTTCAGCCATCAACCCAACACTACCATGACTGCTAAACCATGTCCTGAAGTGCCACATCTACACATTTTGGGAACACCTCTAGGGATGGTGACTCCACCACTTCCCTGGGTGTGCCTGGTGCAGTAGTTGAAGGGAGTTTGTGGGCTGGTTGTTTGCTTTCCTTGATACTAAAAGAGAAGGAAGCCCAAGTGAGGTGTCCTCCTCCCACCCAGCCATGCACCAGCTTCTGCCTCACCAGGGATGGGTGCTGCAGAGGCAGGAAACTTTTTGGTTGCTGAAGTGCTGGGGTCTGGGCTGTGGGCCCTGAGTTGGAATTGACCTATGGATGAGACACAACCCAGCAACAGGTTTTCTTCCCCAAGCGGTTCTCCAAGGCCCCACAGACAGAACCTGCCCCACCTGTGTGAGGTCCCAACTGCCCCCAGGTGATCATGGTTGGGGTGGTGGGTGAGGCTTGAGATAGATCAACCAGGAACTGACCAGTTTGGGAGAAGCAACAAGGAGCTGATCAGTTAGAAGAGGGTTCCTGTTGGGGTCACTTGCTGAGCTCTCTCAGTGCTGTGTTCCCCCTTGTCTGATTTGAGATGGAGAAGAGCAAAGAGATGAAGAATAAAAGCTGAAGGTATGCTGAGGGGATGCTGCTGGGTTTGGTGTTGGCCTGAGGAAGAAGAGAGCTGGCAGCACAGTTGTAGAGGAAGGCAGGGAGCCCGTGCAGGCAGCACGTGGTCCAGCAGATGTTCAGAGGTGCTTCGTTACCAGCCTCTGTCCTGAAACCTGAGCCCGGGTGGCAGCGCCGCGGCCGTCAGCGCCTGATCCATCATCCCCATTTCCTGACTGTCCATCAGGCCCCTCTGCCCGAGCCCTTGGAAAGGTTTTCTTTAGATGTTCAGTTACAGAGAGAAAAAAAAAAAGCCCATTTATCTTGAAGGATCATCTCAAAACAATGTGAAAGAAATCACTACAGTGATTTAGTGCTGCTGCTGGGAGTCCTGTGAGGACCAGGCTGTGGGCTTGGGACCTGCAGGACTGAGCTGGTGGCTCCCACCATCAATTCCCAGCTTGGTTGCACCATCAACAGCTGCTTTTTAGAAGAAGTGTCCTCAAAAGAAGGGAA
Organism: Brachypteracias leptosomus; assembly: GCA_013401335.1. Classification (NCBI taxonomy): domain Eukaryota; kingdom Metazoa; phylum Chordata; class Aves; order Coraciiformes; family Brachypteraciidae; genus Brachypteracias; species Brachypteracias leptosomus. The sequence goes on from VYZX01032489.1 coordinate 780,433, forward strand.
GAGAGTGGTTTGCACCTCTGCCAGCTGAGCTGGAGGCACAGAACAAGGTGCCTTCCCAGGTTCACCCCACAGCCCCTGGGCTGGGGAGAGATGGGGAATGGTGGGAGCTGCGAGGGCACTAAACACTGGTTCCCACCTCTCCTGCACTGCCATTCTGCTTGGGAGTGGGGAAATCCTCCCTCCTGGGGAATATCAAAGGTTTATCAGTCTTGGAGGGGCTCAATGAGGCCCCAGGTCCCCTCTTGGTGCTGGGGAGTTTCTGGAGAAATCCCCACCTCGAACAGCCTCATTGCTGCATTTTTGCTCATTAATTATTGCTTTATTACTTTTTGCTTTTCCTTGGGTACCCCTCATTAAAAATCACATCATTATTATATCTCTTAGGCAAAAAAAACCCCAGAAAAAAGTCCATTTATCAAACTGGGAAGATCTCAAAAGCACTGATGGAGAACAAAGGCTGCAGGACCGGGGGCTTCATGTCCAGGCTGTGTCCCGGGAGTGCTCCGGTGACCTGCTCAGATGGAGAGCCCACAAGCAGGTCTCTGTGCTGGGGCCAGTTCCTTCTCCTTGGGGAGAAGGTGTGAATGGCTTCCTTGAATAAGTCACTGGATAGCCTTGGCCAGGAGCAGGCTGGCTGCTGCTTCCCGTAGGTCTCTGTCTCGCTGCTCAAAAATTGGATACTCTGTTGTGACATTTATTTCTCCTCCGCTGGACTTCGGAAAAGAAAAGGGCTGTGTGCAGGGATGCTGCAGGACGTGGGGTGAGAGGAGAGTGAGCTGGGGTGATGGGCACCCAGCTCAGCTGCCTGTGTTTCCCATAGTGTTTAAAATAAGGATCAGCACTTGAAAACTTTTAGAAGAACGTGAAAATAAAAAGGGAGCTCTAGTTCGTGTTGTCGAGGCAGCCCAGAAACTGTGGAAGAGCCACTGGAAAAGCCATTGGGCTTTTGTCTAATAGCTTCTGTGATAATAATTAGCTCAGCCAAGGCAGATTTTCAAGGGGCTTTAAAATTCTTGTTCAGTGGCTTGAAAGAAAAAAGGCAAGCAGAGGCTCCTCTCATCTGAACATCAATGTGAATCCCACAAAATCCCATTATTCCTCTTTGGGATCAGCAGTTGGGCCGGTTCAGCCTTTTCTCTCCCCAAGGCAACAACTTTCCCCCTTTGTGCACGTTTCCCCCTCGAGATCTGAGCACCTCACCATGGTCCCCTTCTCCCCAGAATCCTTGCAAGTGACAGCGACCTGCTGTCCCCACCATGCCAGCAAGGGTGACAGAAGATGAATGGGTGGAGGTACAGGAGGGATGTCTGTTTGCAGGAGCACCCACATTCACCAGGCTGGTCTTAACTTAAGAAAGAATTAGTTGCATTTCAAAGCCTGCTGATGCTTTCAAGACACCAGTGAAGCTTTAGAACCTGACAGCTGGAGGTCAAACTTGATGGGGTAAAACTCACATCTTCATCCAGAGCTAGGTCTAGCTACAGTGGAAGGTAAAATTCTCCTATAAATCAATGGTTTGGATGATTTTTTTGAGTGAGCCAACCACATAGGAGTCAAAGAACTGCTGACACCAGCCCTTGTCTGTGCACCAGAGACCTCGCTGTGCTTTGCTTCTGCTGGAGACCTCCCTCATGTTCCCCTTCCCAGGTTCACTGACATTTTGAGCATGGGCAGTTCTAATTTGTTCTCACCAGGATTAAGCAGGGAGCTCTGGCCAGAGCACTCCTCCATCCTCCCAGCTCATGCCCTAGAGAAGCCATCTCACCAGAAGTGGGAACATGCCAAGTTGGATGCATTTAAAGACAGAGACTTGGAAGCAACCTGCTGCACTTTTTGCACTCCCAGGGGACACTAAGGCACCTTTCTCTGGAAAAATCCACAGAGATCCACAACCACCAAAAGCTCTGTGAGCACAGCCAGGTGCAAAGGGGCATTTCAGCAAGATTTGATGTAGGAGAAGGGATGGGGAAAGGAGCCGGACTTTCAGTTGGGAGATGGAGGCACAACCTCTGGGTAGCTGGTTTTCCTCCCAGCTGAGTGCCAGCTGAATACAACCATTGGACTTGATGATCCTAGAGGTCTTTGCCAACCTTTGTGATTCTATAGACTTTATACTAGACCCTCATTCTGGTTCAACACAGCTTTGGGCAAGAATTATAGAGCCAAAAGAGATCATGAAGCAGAGGAGAGGTGACACTCTGGTGCTTGACAGTCTTACACCACCTGCCGTGGTGCCCAGAAAGTCTTCCCAGGCTGGCAACTGGTGCTCCAGGTTGCTCAGTGGCCAAGCCTCCACCCTGCTTGGACCAAGGAGACTTCCCAGGTTTAATAGCAAGGCAAAGAACAAGAGCTTGGAGCTGAGCAACAACCCCTCCAGCAGCAAATACAAACCCTCCCCAGGCTGGAGCAGCTCGAGCTGCAATGCCAGAAGAAACAGCAAATTCAAACACACAAAAAACCCATTTTCTTTGCAAAATCTTCTCTTTTGAGCGGGCTAGAAGTGCCGTTGAGCTGAAAGGAAGTTTTGCTGGTAAAATACACTAATAGTCTCATAAACCACGTTGGGGTTTTTTTAAATGGCAGATACTAAAGGAGTCTAATAAACTGTTGGTTTTTTTAATGGCAATTTCGGAGCGGCTGGAGCAGAGATCAGGAGTTCAGCCTCCCCCCTTGTTCTGTTTGTGGTATATTTATCTTCATGAAGAGAATGGTAGCAGGGGGATTTATTTTTTTCTGAATGAATGTCTCTAAGCCCCCCATCCCTCCAGGGCTTATCGCGGGGTTGGATCCAATGACAGGAGAGTCAACATTATAAGCCCTTAGAGAGGGCTGAGTGCCTTGTAGATAGTCTCAAGTGGATGCGCTTTCAGCCTGCCTGTTACCCGGGCTTACATTAGGGGCTGAAGAGACTTTGTCTGTCCCCGATGCCCTCGGGTGACCCGCGACCCCTGCGACTTCGCTCCGCCGAGATCTGAGGCCGGCGCGAGCCCCCGGCCGAGGCGATGGAGGGGGGGGGATTGTGCTGCCCAGAAAGAGCAACGCAAACACGGGGGGTTCTCAAAGGAAACAAAAACCCAGGGGGAAAAAAAAAAATAGAAAAAAATCCCTCCCCAAACCGGCAGCGAGGGATATAGGCAAGGAGAGAGTGTAAGCACAGGAGCTGTGCTGGTAGATCTCTTCTTCCTCAGGGCAGTACCAAACTCAGCGACATCCCCTCAGCACAACTTCATCTTTTATTCTTCATCTGTTTGCTCTTCTCCATCTCAAATCAGCCAAAGGGGAACACAGCTCTGAGAGAGAGCTCAGCAAGTGACCCCAACAGGAGCTCTCTTCCAACTGATCAGCTCCTTGTTGCTTCTCCCAAACTGGTCAGTTCCTGGTTGATTTATCTCTAGCCTCACCCACCACCCCAGCCATGATCACCTGGGGGACTCACACAGGGTGGGCCAGGTTCTGCCTCTGGAGCCTTGGAGAACCCCTTGGGGAACAAAACATGTTGCTGGGTTGTGTCTCATCCATAGGTCAACTCCAACTCAGGACTCACAGCCCACACCCCAGCACTTCCCCTGGAGCTCGTCTGGCAAGGTCTCTGCTGGCTTCAGGTGTGGCTGAGCAAACTGGGGTGGGGGGTGATGGAAAGTGGGACTGGGGCTGGTGCTGCCCCTGGAGCTGTCAGCCTCGTTGAGGATGGCACTATCCCGGGGTGGGCACCCTCACTGGGGCAGGGGCTGGTGGAGGTGGCAGGTAGGATGGGGCAGGGGTCTGTAGGCGAGCTGGATCACTGCTGCTGTTGTTATGCACAGCCAGTGCCTCGCTTTGAACAGCTTTTAATGACCAAGAGAGGCCACCCCATCCCAACCTATGGGGAGAGGGGCTTGTGCAAACAGCCTCGTCCCTCCCAGGGACCTTTGGGCTGGTTTAGGGTGTTGAAGGTCCCAAACCCATGCCAGCTGCTGCTATCAGCCTAACCGAGGCAGTGACATCTTCATACAGCCTCCAGGTGCTGTACAGAGAGCCCCAAAGAGTGTGAGATCTGCCATAAATCACAAGCTGGCAGCGATGGCATCATGTTCCCATCTCCTCTCTTGAAGCCTGGGCTTCCCCCACCTATGTCCTCCATCCCCACTTGGGCTTCAGGCTTTGCTGCTTTGCTTTGGACTCAGATCCTGCGTTTGCAGCACCTCTGGGAGGGCACAGGACCTCTCCTCCCTCTTCAAAGAGGTGCTGCAATGGGGTGGGTGCATCCATGGTACTACCAGGACAGGGATGGGGAGGAGGTGCCAGCGCAGCATCTTCCCCATCACCTTGGAGAGGTGGGACATGCCCCCTCCCAGCCCACCCAGTGCATCCCAGCCTTGCCCAGGCATGGAAGGATTTTCCAGATGCCAGTGTGTGTTTAAAGGTTAAAAAGATGAGTGGAAAAGCCCATGTCATGGGTGCCTGAGCTAGCAGGAGAATTTCACTGGCCTGGGGATCAGCCGGGTGGATTTGCATGTTTAATTCCTGCGAAGCATTTTTTGGAGGAGTAATCTGATAAAATCTTCAACCTGCTGATAGCATCACTCTCATCCAAAGCCCATGGGGCTTCCAGCTCCCAGCACCGAGGGACCTGTTGCCCTGCTGTGGCCAGGCTGGGTCCATGGGCAGGCCAGAAGCCAGGAGCTGGTGGGGAAAGAGCAGCGCTGAGGACAGACGGAGGAGAAGAAGACTTTTATCCCGTTGTTTTTCCCTGTGATTAATCCATCTAAAGTGCTCCTCTGCGCGTAGCCAAGGGCCATGGAAGAAAGAAGCAGTTTGAGCTTTGTGGGGCTTTTTTTTTCTTTTCCCCTTTCCCCCCCCTCCCCTTTTCCAAGCGTGCTTTACAAACATCCTCTCCTCTCGCCCCTCTGTATGTGCAAAACCGTCTCCTTCTGCCCATGGCTCCTGATGAAGTCCTTGCCGAGCTCCTTGTCCACCTCCAGCCCTTTCAGCACGTATTCAAATTAACCCTTTTGTCCCATTCACACCCCCTTTCTTTGGCGGATATTGTGGCTTTGCCAGCAGCGATCCAAGCAGCGGCCATTCTAATGTAATTGCATTCTGGCAATGCCTTGAGAACCTGATCAAGATCATCCCGCGAGTTTAATCCCTCCAAATTACAAAATGTTTACTATCAATCACCTTTATGCAGCTTTATTCCGTTGGGGCTTTCTTCAAGGAGCGAGCGGGACGTGTGTGTTGCCAGAGATGCCCCTTCACATCTCCAGCTGATCACCTCAATGGGACCAGAGTCAAATGGTCAAGGCCATATGCGTATGAAAGCCCTGGCTGCTCTACCAGCTATTCTCTCTAGCTCTGCATGGATTTCACACTTTCTATCCTGTTAGGATCCCTACCATTTACTTTAGCCTTGATTTTTTTGGGGGCCGCTCCTGCCGTCCTTGTGTCATCTGGATTTAATCTAGTTAGCAGATTTTATGCCTAAAATTGCATTGTTAAAGGGAATTGTTTAAATGGGGACCGGTGGAGAGCCCTGAAACCTTTGGAGCTGGGGTGTGTCCCCCCCCCCAACCCAGGGCTGGTCGCACATACCTCGACTCGGCGGCCCTGGGCTTGGTGCGAGGGGCTTGGAGGTGGCTTTGCTTTCTTGAAAGCATCCACTGCTATTTTCCGAAGCACAAACAGATGCAAATGTCTCTGCAAACATTGCACAATGAGATGCAGGGAGAGGACAGCCTTTCAAAAATCGCTGAATAGCCCTTCAAAGCAAGTCTAATTAGGGTAAGTAGAGGTAATAGGCCCACTTGCGTTTTTAACACTCGCTTTCCCCCCCCCCAAAGCTCTTTTTCCCCTATAGCTGGAGGGGGGTGTGTGGGTATATACCCCCCGTTCATTTGTTTGCACTAACAAATGTAAGGATGGAAAGAAGAGGGAGAGGTAGAAGGAGGGGATGGAGAGTGAGGGAGAAAAATCAATCACTTGAAAAGTGTCCTCTGGGTTTTTTTGGTTGTTTTTTTCTTTTTGTGGGGCTTTTCCTAGTGAGATAGATGGTGTTGGAGGCAGCAGCATCCCGGCTGGGGCCAGGGTGTGGGGCAGGCACCAAAGCAGGGGCTGCAGCTCGTGTCATGTGGAACTTCAGTAAGTGAAAAAGAAAAGCAGAAGGTATGGGCTGAATACTTGGGTAAATCAGTAATAGAGCTAAAGGGCATATGCCTGTAGGGAATATGTTGGCATAAAAGAGCTTTAAGAGGGGCCATTCATACTGACAAAGGGAGATTTGAATTGCTGCCTTCACAATAGCATGAAAGGATGGGCTTGGGGTGTTCTGAAACAAAGTGGAAATCATACTGCCCTGAACGGCTCTAATAAGCTTTTAACTATTTTACATTATGGCATTACCTCTTTTTTTTTTTTTCCTCTCCTTGTGAGCCGAGTGCCAGGCCCACTTAAAAGTGTGATTTATACTTTTTTTTGCTTCATGGTAACTTTGGAGGAAAATAGATGGGGCCTGAAAGGCAGTAATTCAGCTTTTTCAAGACGAGGAGGGGGGAAATGCCATCATTTCTGAAGCACACCCGTGCACTGAGCTCCTGGAGCACAGCCTCGCACAAGCCTGGGCCAGGGAGGGCTCATCACACCTACCACCCATCCAACATCTCCCATTTAATTGAGCTCATTAGTAACTGTGCCATTAGGCAGCTAGAACCCACTGCCACTCGGGTCACGTCACCGCGCCACTCAGGTGGGCTCCAAAACCTGCAGCAATCTCTGGCAAACCCCCCCATCTTTCACTGCCAGCAGAGGTTCAGCATCTCAGGGCTCTTTGGGGGGAGCTCGGGGGGGTCCTGCTCCCACTGGGAAGGAGGCAGTTGAGAAACTCACGCTGGCTTTGTGTGACTGGGGCTCCCTCCCCGAGCTCCCCCCAGATGGTGCGATCGCACGACTGCACTGTTAAAATAGAGCTCGTAGAGACAATTAGCCAATTACTCACTCTGTCATTGCACTTTCTTCTTGTAACTGAGATGCAAACTGGACTATGTCTTCTTTGGTAGCTTCATTCAGCGGCAGCATTTATTTAATGACACTTTTGTCAGCTTTGGGGCTGCCCAAAGATTTCTGGACGTAGCTTTATGAACCTCGAAAGGGCGCCCCGCGGAGTGAAAGGGGACTTTGAACCTACAGACGATGCCAAAGACAATGAATTTCCCAAAGTCAGGGAAAGAAACCCAGAGTGTGGCTACCACAGGGCATGTGGCTCAGCCCCTCATTGTCAGCAGCAGTGGCTACGGAGAGAATAGCCCAGTAGCCAAAAGGGCTTGAGCATATGGATTCATGGGCTATTTTCTCGGCTTAAATACCTCAGAAAAAAATACTTTGACAAGTGCTGCAGGGCCCTTTTTAAGATGGGAGGGTTGGGTGGCTGGAACAGCTGTCCTGGACCAGTATCTCACCCAAGATCCTCTCTGAGAGTGGTCAAAATGAAGTTTTCTTTGCTGGGTTTATCTCAGCCACGGTTCAGCTGTGACTGGCAGGACCCAGTGGCAATGGGGAGAGAGACAGGTTTTGCTCCTGGCATTTTGCAGGGAAGAATAAAAACTCCCCTAATGAAGGAAACTTCATCCTTCCACAAATGGTTCTTTGAAATGGGATGATGATTTTATTATCCATAACTTTTGGCACTAAGCTTCATTAGTGTCTTATTCCCCTCTGAAGTTCAGCTCGGTACAGGTGCAAGGATGGCTCCTGAGATATCTTTAAAAAAAAAATAGAAAGGTCTCCCATCTGTTCCCTTCCAGAGGGCTGAATTTCTGTGAGGTTTATCTGGTGGCTCCTCCAAGCTTGGTTAGCTGAAGCATGCAGTGGACACACACACACAGTCCCACCCAATCCGGGGTGTTCACGGCCACCACCACCTTCCCTCCGCTGGCAATTCCTTTCCCTGCATCCCATCTGGCTCCGTGCATCTCCCAGCTTCCCAACCAGTGCCTCCCAGGAGCGTGGTGAAGGTGACAGCCCTGCTGGTGACATCCACAGCAGGTCAGGTAGCCGGGACCCTCCTTCCCTGGGCCCACAGACCTCATTAGCTGCCACTTGATTTATCAAGAGGGCATTATGGCTTTAGGAGCTGACATCTTTTTTGGGTTGCAAATGGGAGAGGAGGAAACTGTACCCTGTGAAAAGATTGATTAAATACTAATTAACCTCTTTTCTTAGATAATGAAAGCACTTCAGTGAGCTGGATAAACACGATGCGCATCAGTTGCTCTCCTGGCGAAGCGAGGGGTAATTGAGAGAGCAATATCCATTACTGGTGTTGTGACAGGAGAGGTTTTCCTTTCAGGTCACAAAAGGCTTGCTGCAGGAGAGATGGTACTCAAATAGGAAGGAGGAAAGGAAAAAAAAAAAAAGCCATATTCTTTTATCTCAGGAGTTAAATCCCTATTCGGTTTGAATACTCTGAGCAGTGAACTAGAGAAGCCAAGTAAAAATAAAAAATAAATCAAGTTACTTTGGCTTTGGAGGGAGGGATTGGCTCAGCTGCTGGTCTTTACTGGTAAGGTCTCTAGCTTTTCTAGGTTCTGGGTGAAATAATCAATAAATATTGCCTGTTTCCTGTGAATCCCAGAGACCAAACAGGGAAATCACAGAAGAGATGCTTTTTCTGGGCCATCCATGTGTTCTCCACGAGGAGAGCAGCCTTGCCAAGGAGGACATGTGCATTCTCAAAAGTCAATATTTTCAAGGAGAACTTCAGGTGGGGAGGGATATTTAGTGTAGTTTGTCCAACTTTTACCTGCCACTGCTGATTTCCTTTCTTTCTGATCCTGCCTCTGAGACTCTCTTTTTGGGACGTTATCCTGAAGGCCAACATGGGGAATCCAACTTGAATATGACCATGCTGAGAATTTCATCTTCCTCACTTTGCTTTGAACACCTGCCTTAAGTGTCCTCCAAGGATCTCTGAATCTCTTGGTCCTCATGCTAGGGACAGGGACAAACTACTGAGTCCGTGGTGTCCCTTGGGCTATATGTCTGCTCTCCTGCCACCTTCAAAAGTGGTTCAACACCATTTTATGTATGGGATTTTGTACCTCCGGCTCTCATATTTGCAAATATTGTTTCTTCAAGCTTCTCATCTCAATGGAAAGCTGCAAACTGGAGGAGCACGATGCTCTGCCAGGTTTGCACTGGGCTGTAGATGCCAAATGCTGCTGTGGACAGTCCTGGGTATGATTTTATAAAGATTGCTGACATCTGCCATACAGAGAGGAGCAGAACTCGTTGTTTGTTTGTAGGAATAAGTCAAATTAACTCCTACAGATGGAACTTAATCCATTATTTGTGCAACAAACCATTATGGTCCGTAATCACCTCGGACTGCCATTAGACAGCTTTAAATGCTTTCCTAGAAGGCAATTCTGTGAAATCTTCAGGTTAAAAAAAAAAAGCTTATCCTGGAATGTGCAGAATGTAATAATCCAAGAAAGAGACAGTGAAGTCCTGAGGACTCTGCCAAATCCCTGTTTGGGAAATAGAGGCATCAGTCCCCTCACTTGCTTCAGTTGCTAATTAAGTACATCTCAGGGGCACGAAGCAAGAGTGGAAAAGAGACCATGCACTGACACAGGCTGGTGGTTCCCTGAACACAATGAAATCTCCTGGCTGGGAAGCAAGGAGCTGAGTGGTGCAACTAAAGGTCTAAGCTCAGTGCAGGGCTGGCAGTGAAGCACTCTAAGCATTTTCTTTCCAGTTACAGCATTAGAAAACCCACTTTCTGAACTCAACATCGATGCTTCTATTGGCATGGTGCATGCAAGACCGTGTCTGGGGGTCCTTATTCACTATTACTCAAAGAATGAATCTAATCTCTTCTCTAAAAGTCTTGTTTGGGTGAGTCTTTACTCCATCCAGAAGTAGGCTGCGTGCTCCATCCTACTGACCCTTGCCAAAGTCCTACTGACCCTTGCCAAAGTCCTACTGACAGTCAAACAAATGAGGTAGGAGCCAAGTCAGAACCATTTCTTGTGCCTGAGGAGTCATGGAGAACGGTGGCAACTCTGTCACAGCCTCTCTAATGTCACATTTCTTTTTTCTTTTCAAATCATGAAAGTTTTGTAAGGCTTTCAACTAGCAGGATGGGAGGTACTAACAGATGCTGCTGCAGAGACAGTCGAGTCGAGGCAAAAGTGGGCGACCTGCCTGGCAATGAATAGAAACAATGCCACCAGCATTTCCACACTGGCAGAGAGGGGCATTGTCCATTGGGAAGAGTCTATTCACTCCTCTCTAGTGGATCTTCAGCTGGAAAATTGACAACTGAAAAATAACAGCAATGATGATGATGATGATGGGTGTGCAGAGCCTTGATCCAGCATTGCCTCACGTGAGCCATTTGCCATCTCTCCCAAGAGACCAGTAACCCCAGCAGAGAGGTGGTGGGGAGGAAAACCCTCTTTCCAGGGGGCACAGCTATTCTACCCCTTCAGCCCAACCTTACACTCATTACCCAGTGATTAATAGCAGGGCTGGCTCCCTGGACTTCACCTGTAACATCTGTGACATCTTCAGTATTTCTTCATACTGACCATTGTGCCTTTTGGTTGAGGAGGAAGAGAGGGAAGGGATTAGTTGGTGATTACCAGGCTACTGGGCATAAAACTATTTTTAATAAGTCAATTTGTTGATCTAGATTAACAAATGCTTCTGTAATATCATTTGAAGACTCTAAAAGTGAAAGTTCAGTGAAGTAGCAGCTTAATGGGGTATTTTAACACCTCCATTCTGCAGCACTCAGGTACAGAACAGTCCTTAAATCTGCCTGGTCCTCAGCAGCTCTGCTCCTCCAGATGATTTCTTTTTAATTGCATATGCCACCAATAAAAAAGCTCCTGAAAATTAGTTCTCACCTGCTTCCCTCCTGATAATCTCCACCATACAAATCAGCCTTAATGGGGCACTTGAGCCCCAGAGATCTATAATTATAGTATTGGGTTTCGTGTGCTCACAGGTAGTAGCACAGACTGGATTTTACAGATCGTGTACGGAGGAAAATCAAAATCTACAACAGATTGACACCCAATAATGAAAATCCTTCTGAGGATGCTCTTGTTAATAACTAAACCCCCAGCATTGTTTGAGCCTCGCCCCAGCAGGGATGATGGTAAGTAGAGCACCACATGGCATTGAAATCCCAGAAAATGCTTGTTAGCTAAAACCTGCTCAGAATTTGGGGTTTGCAGCTCTCTTTTGGAGCACAGAGACTCTCCAGAGCTCCAAATCAGTTGGAAAAGGCTGGGACAGAGCAGCTCCAGTGCTGTGAGGCTGCTGTGGACCCTGTCACCAGCATCTCCTAGTTGTTTCCTCACGGTAAATCTCAGCACAGAGAAAGTGGGATCATCTCCATTGTGTTTTGAGACAGTCTGTGCTGGAAGCACCTTTCCCAGCCAGCAGGGATGCCCTATCTATGGGACCATCAAACTTTCTCTCCTAACTAAAGGGGAATTAAGTGAGACCTAAGGATTTGCAGAACCTCCTGGCAGAGGGTCCCTAATGCTTGCATGCCCTGGAGGTGGTTGTTTGGATCCAGCAAGGATAAAGGATTACTCACACCTATCAGCTGCCATATGAAAAATAAAAAGCATATATATATATATATATNAAAAAAAAACATATATATATATATATATATATATATATGTAATGTGGTGCCAAGCTTCAAAATCAAGTTTTTCAGTTATTTCTGAAGTCAGTAAGGATTTTGTCACTGGTTACAGTGGGCTGAGATTGGTGCCTGTTTATGGACATTTTTTACCACGTAACTATCTGGTATTTCCAAAGAATTTGCAATGATTTCCTCAGTTCTAGCATTAAATTCACCTTTTTTTTCTCTGTACTAGTGCAAGGAGATGATTTTTAGTGCAATTAATAACCCCCTCTTGCTTGCCACTGGGGGAAGCCTGTTCCAGCTCCCTGTCAACTCACCACACTGTTCTTTTGATAACATTAAATACAAACCCCCTGGTTATAAACGGGGGTGCGGGTTGGTGCTGAATATGGACATTCCATCTGTCCCGGTGGCAGATTTGTTCAACTATGTCTGAACCTATCACTGCTCGGGGGGGAAAAAAACCGTTCCCTGACTCATGTTAATGTATGAATCTAATTGTGTCCTCGCCCAGTTCGCAGCTTTCGGCGCCCAGTAGCAACGTTACCACCATACACCGAGTCCTGGTGGATGTATGGTCTTTATACCCCACATAATGTCCCCGGATCTCTGCTGGCAGCTAAGAGAACACAAAAGAATAGAGGATATTTTGAAGTTTGGTGGAGGGTTTTTTTTTTTTTCTCTTTAAGATTGAAGTCCAGTGTCTTGGGACCCAGTGACTTTCGATGACCTTCCGTCTCCATGGACTGTACTCAATTTCAGCCCCTGGAGGCTACTCCATACAAAACCTCCTGGCTTTCAAGGGCAGGTGCAAGCAAAGCTTCACTGCGCCACAGATCAAGACCTGTTACTGCCAGAATTAGATTTCACAAATCTCTTTTATTTACCAGGACATCATTAAGGAACTGGCCTCTGCTGGTTGCCGGTGCCTTTAATTAATACAAGTTTTATTAGGATTTGCAAGCAATAATATTTCCTTTTCAGCACTTACTGAGAATCAGAGATGGGGGGATGTGGGTATAGATAAGGACATAAAAACTGTGTTAAAGAAATAGAAAAGATTGCAGACTCCTCCTCAAAAAGGGGGAAATGCTGACACTGAGGTGTCTGTGTAATCTTAATCCAGCTCCTCTCCTCATTTTTGTGGCAATTATCTGACCTCACGTTGTATTTTTGATACCTCCAACTTTTTCATTACATAGAAGGGTTGACTTTTAGGAACAGATTTTGCTCGTGTGATGAACAACTTCTGCCTGATGCTTTTTCACTGTTTGCCTGCTGCCTTTTTGCCTGCACACTGTATGATCATGTCCTGAAGATCAGCTCTTCTTGGGCTTTTATAGCAGTCCTCAGCACCTGAGTGCTCCAAAAGTTCTGCTTAGTGGAATAATTAAATTCACTGTTGATGTGAGTGGGTGCTGGGACCTTAATTTTACAGCTGGGAAACTGAGGCAGAGAAAAGTGAAGGTCAATTGATCCCACTAACCCTGGGCTGGCCCATCTGGGATGTGTAGGAACTGACTTTTTATCATATTTGGGCTTGTACAACACCATCTATCCAAGCAGCCACCTCTTTTCCCCTCAAACACTCCATTATCTGTCCATACAGCTCAGATTCACCACTCTTTTGAAGAAGGCTGGAGAGCCAGGGCTGAGCTGCCTCAATCCCCCCATAAACCAGAGTGACAAGGATAAAACTGTTGCTTTTGAGGGTATCTGGGTGCCTAGTGTGATAGGGGGGTGTTGAGCAATGCTGAAGAAGGAGGCACAAAGAGTAGAAGCCCTTCAGCAAAGTAGGACCTGGGCCATCAGAGGGCTCCCCCATTGCACTCAAATGCAGGAGAAAGGTCAATTTGGGCTTCCCAACAGTGGAGCAGGGAGAGCCTCCATCCCACTATGGGACTTGAGGAAAAGGGACAGCTCACCCCAGCCAGGTTCTCCCAACGTGGCAGCTCCATACCCTGTTCCAGGCTGCAATGTCCTCTCCTTGCCCCAACTCTGCCACCAAATGACCCATGCCAAGGTCAGCTCTGGACACCAGCGCTGCTGGTGGCACTGCTCCACTCCTGCTCTCTGCCCAGTATCCTGGACTGGTCTCTAATCCCTCCTCTGTGGGATTTGGGGGCCAGGGGATATTTGGAGGTAGCTGCACGTGTCCGTGGTGTGAGAAATGCTGGCTTGGCCCGTGCTGAATGTCTCCCTGGGGCCAACCCTTCCCTTCCACCCCATTCTCCTCCCGAGGAGCGAAAACCCCCCCAAAACTTAAGAAAACTCCGGAGGCACCTCTTGAAATTCAGTAAAAACGTTAAAAATTTTATTTACAGGGTAAAGTACCATTTCTTTTAAAAAAACAAAACAAAACAACACAACCCACTTTGATAAGAGGCATAATAATAGAATAAAGCTCTTTATGTACAAAAATACAATTTTCATATGAATGAACATCTTGAATAAATTAAAGCGCTACCGGGCCCGGGCGCTGAATACCCCGTGTCTGCTCCGGCTCCGCCGTGCTGGGGGTCAGCATCCATAATACATGAGCCTCTCCCCGCCGGGAGCAGGGTCCCATCGGGGCCGGTGCTGGGCCCCCCCCACCCCGGGAGGGGCTGAGGAGCCCCGGGCGCAGGGCAGGAGGAGCGGGGCTGAGCCCCCGCGCTGCGCCCCGGGGCAGCATCCGTCCCCTTAAGCCTTTTCATGGCATTGTCAGGGCGTTCAAACCAAATTTTCATGCTCGTTTTTCTTCGCCGGAGAGCTACAAATTGTAAAATTGACTTTTCACCTCGTCTGCGGCAGCAAATCTGTCGCTTTTCTTCCCGCTTTTCGNGGGCGGGAGACACTGCTCGGCCAGGCGGAGGGTCTCGGAGAGGGCCCAGATGTAGTTGTAGGCGAAGCGCAAGGTCTCGATCTTGGTGAGCTTGGTGTCGTCGGGGAAGGTGGGCAGGACGCTGCGGAGCTCGTCCAGGGCGGCGTTGAGGTGGTGCATTCGGTTCCGCTCCCGGTCGTTGGCCTTCACCCTCCGGCTGCGCTTCAGGGTGTGCAGGAGAGCTTCGGTCCGCGCCCGCGCACGGCCCCGCCGCCTCCTCCGCGGCTCCGCTCCGCTGCCGGCCGCCTCCGCGGGCATCCTGCGGGGAGAGAAAACGGAGCTGCCGTCATCGCGGGGCAGGGATGGAGAGGAGGGGAGGGGGGGAGTCAAGGGAAAGGTGCGAAGTGGCCGGGGAGAAAGAAATAACAAATAAGGGGAGGTGGAAAAAATAATAAGTAAGGGAGGGGTGGGAGTGCTTGGCACGGCGCGGGCGGTACTCACATGGAAAGGCACTCCCGGGGATGCACTGGAGGAATAACGGTATAAAAGTAGAGGTATATAAAGAGAGGAGGAAGCCAAATTTGCCGCTGAGGCGAGAGGCTGAGATGGGATTAAAAAAAAAAAAAAGGGGGAAAAAAATGAAAAGGAGAAAAAAATGAGGAGGGAAAAAAAAGGAGAAAAAAATAAAGGGAAAAAAGTAAAAAAAGAGAAAAAATTAAAATGAGAAAAAAATGAAAAGGAGAAAAAATAAAAAGGAAGGAAAAAAGAAAAAATAAGGAGTGGGGAAAGGAGAAAAATAAAAAGGAGGAAAAAAAGGAGAAAAAGAAAGGAGAAAAAATAAAAAGGAAAAAAATAAGAAAAAATAAAAAGGAGAAAAAAATTAAAAGGGGAAAAAATAATTAAAAAAAAAGGAGCGGCGGGGAAAAGGGGGAGGGGGGCTGGGACACGCGTCCGCTGTTGTCTTTGAAGGGCTGCGGGCTGCGATCCGCTCGTGTGAGCCGCGGCTTTGGCACACGACGGCGCCGGGGCCCGTTCTTATAGCGGCGGGCGGACAATGGCCCCGTGGCCGCCCCGCGGGGCCGCGCCTCGGCGGCAGGTCGGCCCCGTGCGCCGCGCCCTCCGGAGCGTGCCCGCAATTACCGCGGCCGG
>VYZX01032491.1:3074-19277 GCA_013401335.1 Brachypteracias leptosomus
TTTTTTTTTCCTTTTTTTTTTTTTTTTTTTTTCTTTTCCCCACTGTTAGCTTTTTTCTAGTATGGTTTTACATTACCAGGAATAGAGGAACTGAATGATAGCAAATAAGATCAAAGCCCTTCATCCTTCACTTCATCTAAAAGGCAATCTGAATCTACTTTGAATTTCTGAAGACTTTAACTAACTCTTCTCTATCCCTCACGTTCAGCAGAAAAATCTTCTCATGCTGGTAAATAAAAAAAAAAAAAGGGAAACCCACAGCCTGCTAAGTTGGAAAAGAGCTGTAGTAGATTATCATTTAATAGTGTTTGTGCATGGAGCAAGATCCTCTCCTTCTTTGCTTCTCTTCCATTTGTATTAAGGCTATAATCATATATGCAAATACATATGCAGAATTTGTTCTATTATGCAATCATTTGCACTCTATGAAAATGTTCAAATCCACTTATTTTCTGAATTTGAAATAGTTGCATAACTAAAATTATGTGGTATGAAACATGTCTGGCCATTATTCAGTGTATACTATGTGCTAATCCCCTGTTTAAACCAATTGATTCATTCAATATGGGAGGAGAAGTAATAGGATATGACCTTGGTGACTTCTGAGAATCTATGAATTCAGAATAACTAGTTCATATGCATCCTATAATACGAGATACGTTTAAATAAACAATATCTTCTGTTTTCCTGAATGAGAAATATATCTGTAGAAATGGGTCTTCTTCCTTTCCTTTCAGGTTGTGGAGTCATAGTCTCTACTTGATCCCAGAAACAAAGCCCCCATCTTCTTCCTACTGAGTAATCCTCCTGTGCTACCTCTTCATCAATCTCACCTCCGTGTTATAGTGTAGATCAACCAGTAGATTTAACTAAGAAGATTTTATAGGAACAATACTATTTAAAATAAAGCCACCTCTCGAGATTATCACTACAATGAAAGAGCAGCCCCATTGCCTGCTCCGGGATTTTCCTCAGTGAAGGTGGCAGGTGGGTGAGGTGTCAGGGAATGTACCTGGAAATCAGCTGAAAGGTGCCAGGGATTTTTCTGTCCCTGGGGTGGCTCAGAGTCAGGAGATGACAGGCAAATTTCATCAACTTTTGCCTTCTTGCTCTCTGGGAATGAAATCTCTGGTTGTGTTTTTCTGATAGAAATCTCTTCTCAATATTTAGAGACATTTATTTAATTCACTCATTACTAGTAAGGCTACTAATTTCTTCTGCACCTTTATCTGTAGCAGACTGTATGCTGTATATACACATATATGCAAACACACATGCACACATGTATATTTATAGGCATACATATACACATATTTATATGTCTATTCTGCAAACACATTATGTATAGTTAGGTATAAATATAGCTACAAACAACATTAGTATATATAAATATGCGTAAGCTGTCATTAAATCTGATTATGATTTCTTGCTTGCAGAAAGAGCATGAAATGGTTTTTATGTTGCTTTTTCGAAGACTTGCTGCTAATGCACTGGTATTTGGTGCTCACATATTTTAATATGCTGCATGCCTGAATGACAGATGATTATCTGACAAAGGAAATCTGGTGTTAAACAAAATGAGCTCGCACTACATTAAAAAAAAACCCCAACTCTCACAGAACAACGGTTAAGTATATGTATTGTGTTTTAAAAATTTAATAGCTGCCTATTGCCTGTATTGTCTTTGTCCGTGTTGACAACAAAAGGATAAATACAGTGCATACAGTAGGTCCCTCTGGTTATACCATGAACATGACACATGTCATCCTATGATAAATTGGCTCTGTGTCTGTTCAATTTCAAATCCAAAGCTCTGGAGGCAGAGGTGTTAGGAAGCAGGCATAATTCTGGCGAGCAGAGGCCTCAGATGCACAAAATTAGTGTGCATGGAACAGATAACAGAAAGCAAGAGGGAGACTGAGAGGAAGTTTGCACAGGTTTGTCAACTTCCCGCGGTTTAGGTAGTATTGGCAGATGTTAGGTGTAAAAAAAACATCTGTAAGCATGTTAATGAACGTTACCAGGATTTGAAGTGACAACTGTATCGAGCACAAATGCCGCCTTGTTTCTTCATTTGCATGCCAATTAAATAAAAAGGCCCAAATATCAGGTTCTGACAAATAATCTGTGGGGCTTACCCGGTACATCTGGGTCAGGCGCGTTGGCGGTGTGACAGATGAGGTGTCAAAAGAAGATTTTAACATGGAAAAAATGTATTCAGATTGTTACTAAGCACTGTACTTAAAGCAGAGATTAGGGAAGGGGTCTAGTGCAGAAATTGCTTTAAACTTAGTGGTATCTACCTTTCTCTAGGCATTTTATTGTGCATTACTGTCAGGTCTGGTATGTGAGACATCTTCCTCGCCAACCGCTGAAGAAAGGAGTAGGCAAAAATAGTGCTGTTCTGTACCATTACATTGTGCAGCTGTCTTATTCCCTGGGTGAATGCATATGTTTTCTGGGACTACTCAAAGAGTAAAATACTACTTGATGTGAGCAAGGGTGGCAGAATCAAGCATTACATGCTTAAGCATTTATGCAGAATTCTACATTTTTCATGCTGCTCTGAAATATTTACTAAGAAGTTCATGTCTGGTGAAGGTTCAGGTCAGTTCTTGTTTTAGTAAAACAAGTTCGCTTGACCCTGATTTCAAACCAAACTGGAGCCAAAGCAGGGCAGCTGTTCTCCTGGCCTGATCTGAAGGGCTGAACCTATATGCCTCGTTAATTTGTATGTCCTTTTAACGACTCCTAGGCTATGCCACCTATGTGGCATTTCACTTTTCATTCTTCCATGCTGTATTTCATAGAATCATAGAATCATAGAACGTTTCAGGCTGGAAGGGACCTCTAGAGGTCATCTGGTCCAACCTCCCTACACCAGCAGGGACATCTCTACCTAGGGCAGGCTGCTCAGAGCCCCAGCAAGCCTGACCTTGGAGGACTCCAGGGATGGGGCCTCCACCACTTCTCTGGGCAGCCCATTCCAGTGATTTCTCACCAGTGGACACAGAATTTCACCTTCTAATGAGTCAAAGTCACTTCATGTAATTTCTGCTCTCCAGTCTTCCCAAGTTTCCAAATGTTTGAGGGTCTTAAGATGCTATACCTTAAACAATAATAAACCACAGTGAGCATCTATGTTAGTGTTTGGAAATACATGTGATTAAGACTTGTATAGGCTTGGACCCTATCAAAATACCTTGAAAATTTCCCATTGAAACTGAGTGTACACTGTTGTAACCAGAGGCCCTTAAAGCAGGAAAAGTTGCTCATCTTTCTAGTGCCTGCTTGGGTTGATATAGGGCTACCCTGCTGATATTCTGAGGAACAGGGTCATGGTATTTGTGGCACTTCAGGGGTAAGCATGCAATAATACAGAAATAAAATCAATATAAAAATTTGAGAGAGAAAATTTTGTTAGATATAAGTTATATATTAATAAATATATTATATTTTTTTTTTTTTTTCAGTCATTCCTTGTTTTTTATCAAGGAAATGAATTTACACAGGGTAAATGTAGTATTTAAATATTTAAAATTTAAATGAAGAAAATCCTCTTGAATGCACCTGTATGTACTAGATATGTCTGAGTCCATTTGGTATAAGAAAGTAGGCCATGAAATTATGTGTTTAAAGAAGTTAAACTACTCACTCACACAGAACTAAAGTTTTCTAACCTCTTTAGTAGATGGTGAACTGCTTGTGAAAATCCAGGCAGACAGAACACAAGCCATAAAGATTCGGTTTTCTAAATTTCAGAGTTTGGGAACTGGGGGAAGTGGAATTCCCACTTCTGAGAAAGTAAGAATAGAATAAAAAAGTGGTTTATATACTGGTGACATTTATAGCATATAAAAATCTTTAAAAATAAAGTGAATAAAGCCAGAGCACTGTAGGTTATATTGCTACGTGGAAGCAAAAAGACACATGGTTAGTTTTGAACCAGCAAGTGTTTCATACTGCAACCAAGGGATGCATTTTACAGGGATGAAATTGAGCAAAGGAAAATTTAGTCTTATTACCAGGGAAATGTGTCTAATAGTGAGATCTATTAGAATTGTGGAATAGTCTCTAGAGAGAAGCGATGGAAGCCCCATGGTTTGAGTCTTTGAAAACCGGTCTAGGGAAAGGTTTTCTTGCTGTGGAATAACTGTAGAAGTTTACATTGGCTGTAGAAGGCGTGGTGTCAACCCCATGGAAAATTCCTGACATCTCCTGTACTCTGATTTATTGTTAGCACTTCACAGAAACCTGAAAAAGAAGAGAGGATCCTGATGTCTTGATGCTTTTCATGACATAACAAAATCAAACAAGTTCTGCAATGCTCTATTGTGTCCCAGCATCATTGCTAAGTGTTTTTTCATGTCCGTGCAGTTTCAACAGACTAGGACTACTTTATACCTTCATTTTCTTTTGTTTTCTTTTATATTTTCTTTTATTTTTTAATTCTTCTTGGCCTTTTGTTTATATGGTTGTTGATTTTCAAGTTCATGAAGTCATGTCTAAGCTGAGAGGAATACTTGGTTAGGAGAGGGTAGAAGAAATCTATTAATATTTATTCAAACTTTAAAAGAAAGTTCCTCAGAGAGTAACTTGTGAGTTTTGTTCACCTTTTATGAAAATACATGTATTATAATTGCTCATTTAAACACCAAATGTAAATGTGCATTTGGTTATTAGCAAAAATCAGTAAATGTGAATTTTTCTTGCTGTAGTATTTGCAGTAAACAGCATACATTTCTCCAGAGGAATTTCAAAATCCTCCTGAATCAATAATAATAAAGTACAACTTCTCTCTAGGTATTTTCTTTATTCTCTACAGTTGTTTCATAAACTATTTTATAAAGTTAAGTCAAGTTCCATCTTGTGCATTTTTATATTGTCAAGAATAAAGCTAATAATTATCACATCCCATCATCAACAATGATCTGACAACTATTAAGTCATAATATGAAATATTAAATACAAGGCACTAATACTTAGTAAGACACTTCTAGGCCTCAATTGACTCAGAATTTGTCTTAAACCAAAATATGAGCATGAATAAATACCACCGAGAGTGGTGCACAAAGGCACAAATCTGCATCTACCTAATTTCACCATCACTATGAAGACAAAATTGTTTTTCATGACTAAAACCTGTTAATTTGAAGTGAGTCAAAGGTTTGCCTTTCAATCATGGATAATATCCAGATTTCAAGTGGATTCTTTTTTAATTAGATTGAAAAAGGTGCCTTTGGTGGGAAAGATTTTTACATTTATTTTTATATTTAACTTACTTTTCATTATTGCAATGTTAGAGATTAGTTTGTCCAAGGACATGTCAAGAGGTTTGTTCTCAGGCACGTTTCATCATTGCTCCTCTATTGAAACCTTCCCAATTGAAGGTCTTATGAGAACTTGTACAAATGGAATCATGGAAGTGGTAGTTCTTGGCTGAGTTTCAGTTCATTTTCAGATTTGCTGGATAAATGTATGGAGATCATTCAGGTATCTACAGAATATGAGTTCCCTGGAGTCTGAAAAGATATTAAAACTATGTTCTAGTAAAATTTTATCTCTGTTTCTGCATTTCCCTTTTTTTCTTGTTTTCTCTTTCATTTTCAAAATGAAGTGCACGATGCATGCCAACACAGAGCAGAGTTTAGAAACCAATTTTAGAGTTAAACAACACAAATTTCTTAATCCTTGTTTGAAAGTGAATCCCACAATTAGGATATTGTAGGAAACGACCAATGCACTAAAACCACTTAATAAGTATGAATGGATTTTTTTTTTTATTATTTTTAAGCTTATCCTGAACTACTTCTTGTGGAAAATACCAAATCTAAAATTATTTTGCTCCCCTATACAATTTGTTTATATTACATGGATAGTGTTTGTGAGAAATGGATTGATTAACCATTGCATTGCAAATGTGTCTAGGTTGACTCTGTTAATGTTGACTTTCCTGTCAATGGAGCTGGCCAGACCCACTTTTATCTGAAGGAGGGAAGGAGAAAGATTATAGAATCATAGAATGTTTCAGGCTGGAAGGGACCTCTAGAGGTCATCTAGTCCAACCTCCCTACACAGGTAGGGACTTCTCCACCTAAGTCAGGCTGCTCAAAAAGATGAGAAAGGTGAATCTGTGTGGCATAGAAAAGGGTAAGTGGAGAAAGTAAAACCATATTTCATCTTTGAATCTGTAAATCTGCTAATGCTTACAGTAAAATTATGTTTACTCAGGTTTTTCATTTAAACGCATCAATTGTCGGAAAAAAATTTCTGGGTACTTTTTAAACTACTTAGAGAAATTACAGAATATGAAGATGCCTGTTCTGTTTGAAAACAATTTGAGAGCATGGTCCAATGCTGGCAAAAGGCTTTGAGGACCAGAGGAGGTTTCTCTCATGAAAATGCTAAAAACTGCATCATGTTGTCTGAAATGATGGTTCTCTCAAAGTGGAGCTACATTTCATGACGTAGGTAGGAATTTATTGCACAGACAATTTGGAGGAATCCGGAGCTGTGGCTTGATTTTTTCTTGTCTCAGCTATCTAGACAATGTAAGAAAATTGTAATTTCTATATGATATCAGATAGCTCCGGCTGTGCTGAGTCAGAAGACTCTGCAATGCAACATATGTGTGGGATTCTGTCTTCAATCTGTTCACTTTTTGTGCTGGATTACACCAGGATAATCCCAAAGCTGCTGTACAGTTTATAACAGAAAAACCAGTGGCCAGCATCTTTAATAGGTACTACAAAACCAAGACTGAAGAAGGGGAAGATGTGACTCAGGTGCTGAAAGGAAGAGCTTACAAGGAAAACTGATGAGCCTGGAGAGCTGCTGGCAAAAGATCTTACAAGATTCTCAGACCCTGCAAAGTGTGAATGATACAGAGCCCGATTTGGCAATGAGCTTCACATAGTCTGTTCTTCCATAGGCAGGAGCCTCCCTGGCGTGGCTGAATTAAAATGCTGTTAGACTTGCACATCTTGTGGAGATCTGTGCAACGCACCATCAAATTGTCAGTGTAGCCTCACTGAGGTTATGGTATAGAATATATTACTTTCTGTAAGAGGAAGAAACTTGTCCACTTGTAGCTCGGTTTGCTTTGCAGTTATTTCAATTTGTGTTTGTATTTGATGTAGGTGGTTTTCCAACCTTTCATTAAGGTCTCGTAGGTATCAAGGTGAAGCATCACTGAAGAGATTTCTTTTGGCATCTGGTAGTGTAAACCTAGGCTCAAAACACTTAAGGATTTATCCTCTTATACATCAATCATAGAATCATCAGGGTTGGAAGGGACCTTAAAGATCATTTCGTTCCAATCCCCCTGCCATGGGCAGGGACACCTCCCACTACAGCAGTTGCTCAGAGCCCCATCCAGCCTGGCCTTCAAAATGTCCAGGGATGGGGCTTCCACCACCTCTCTGGGCAACCTGGGCCAGTGTCTCCCCACGCTCCTGGGGAAGAACTTCCTAACGTCTCATCTGAATCTCCCCACCTCTAGTTTTGACCCATTCCCCCCAGTCCTACCATTACATGCTATCAATACAATTAACACCTTTCTAAGCATTAGCTCCTTGGTCACAGTAGCCATGTATAGAGGTATCTGTTTTCAGTTTGAAAGGTCCTTTAGTGTTGGTAAAGCATCAGGAATTAACCTTAGTGTAAGTAAGGACCATGTTCCAATATTGAGGCATTTACCTGATCTATATATTCTAATAAAATATTCATATTTATCACTTAATGAATAATAAACATTTGTAAACTACAATCCAGCTTTGGCTTTTCTTTCTTTCTTTCTTTCTTTCTTTCTTTCTTTCTTTCTTTCTTTCTTTCTTTCTTTCTTTTCTTTCTTTCTTCCTTTCTTTCTTCCTTTCTTTCTTTCTTTCTTTCTTTTTTTCTTTCTTTCTTTCTTTCTTTCTTTCTTTCTTTCTTTCTTTCTTTTTCTTTCTCTTTCTTTCTTTCATTCTTTCTAAGACTTCCAATAGTTTTATTTTGCCCTTTGTGCACATATCTTCATGGCATGTTTTGAAATTTATGCATTTTGATAATACTCACTGTTAAATCTATTTATGAGTCTCTTATTGATCATAGTTATAAGATTTCTGGCATCAGTCTTAATCTTTTAAGATGTTGAACATCCCATTCAAAGATACTGTGTTACCAGACTCTGAAATATAAGAACTCCTAAGTTTTTACGTAAAACACTAACAATAGGTACTCAGCTTTGGAAAACTTGATCTGACTCAAATGCTAAGAAGAAAATTATTAAAGAGTGTAGAGATGAACTCTGATCATAACTGTGCTGAACAATCTTTTCTCTTGACTCTCACATTCTTGAAGTCGTTGTTTAGTGCTGTATATCATAGAAAAAAAAAAAAAATCCAAATATTCTCTATCCAGTATCAGATCTTCTTCACCTGAAAATTTAAACTGTCATAATCCCAATATAAATGGATTGCCCATAATCCAGCTATGTCCTTTATATTGGAAAACTGAGATGATAAAGTCAAGGTTGTTTATTGTGCAGTGTTTAATATAAAACTCCAATTGTTTATTTTATTAAACATTTAGGATTGTTGCAATGGAGATCTGAGAAGTGAGGAAAAACCAGAACGTTAGCTATTGGTGTCTGGTTAGGGATTGTATTGGATGCACAACCTTGAAAAACTTCATAGAAAATGCAAATACTCTATCATGTTACTAGTGTAACAGAAAATAGCCTAGTTAATAGATCAGTATGATAATGAATAAATATTTCTCCAATATTTTTTGTCCTGAGAACAAAAATCCTGTCCTTCCATAGCACGACATCTTTGAATTGGTTTTGAGGTTGAAGGAAACTTATAGAAGGGTTAAAGGAGATTATATATCATCTGAGTTTATATTTTAGTTAAAGAATTAAATCTTCTTAAGTCTACTGTAACTTCTCAATCCATTTGCTTTTTTTGTAATTATAACAATTGGAATAGCTGAACATATTTTCTCTGTGGTAACCCATGATCAAGATGCTCTGTTTTGGTGCCAGTTTTATAGAGCTTCTCTTTCTTATTCCTGTTTCTCTGAATTGTAAAAGGCTTTGTAAATATCTTCCTAAAAATACTTAGAAGCATAAGGGGAAGACAAAAAAAAGATAAAAAATAGAGCAATATTAAGTGATTAAGAGTAGCCTGAGTGAAGCTGAAAACTAATCAGCATATGCTGAAATGTTTATTTATTATGTACTATTTCTGTAGACATTGACAGAGAATGAACTACCATTGGTAATAGATTCTGAGAAACAGTCAAATTCCCTTTCCCAGACAGTTTATTATTTCAGGCTGTATGTATAAAAGTCATTTTTGATTTATTTAATTTAATTTAATTTAATTATTTTATTTTATTTTATTTATCTTATTTTATTTTATTTTACTTTATTTTATTTCAATATATTTATTTTTGCTAAGACTATAGAACCTTGCATGCCTCCTTTGGACATACTTTCTTAAGGGATGGAGGAGAGCCATTTACCAAGTTTGTCGTTTATTTCTCTTTATAGGAAAGTGTTCACATCACTGGATAATGCTTTCAAAAGTGAAATGGATAAGAAAGTGACATCTGTCTTCTAAGCTGACAGGTGATGTGAATGCAGGAGTGATGTCTTGTAGGTCTTGAGATATCATGGCCATCCGTGATATGTGCAAGATATGATGACCAACCATGTTGACCTGGGATTCTTCTCCTTTGCCATTTATTTTGGCCTTTGCTACAGATAGAGGAGAAATAGGTAATTAATGCAAGCTTAAATGGACTGGATTTGAATTCAGATGCTTCTATTCCCTGTGGTATCGTGGAGACGGATCATGACTCAGATTGCTCCAGTCCTGTTGATGCTTCCCCCTCCCACCAGAACAAGAGGTTTTCATGCATTTCTTGCATTTTCACTGATTTTTTTTCACTGTCTTGCTCTCTTTTTCCTCTGTTCAACAAATGGTGATTAGAGCAGCAGGAACAACTGAAAAAGACCCAACTTTCTCAATTTTTCCTGTGTATGACACATTTTCTACTGTTTGCCATCAAAGAAGTTTGCCACCAATTCATAAACAAAACAACCCCAATACTATTTCACAGATTTAACTGTGTTCTTTAATAGTAGATGGAACTTAAGCTAACGGAGCAATGTCCTTTTACTCTGAAATCATTCCTGGTTAATTATCCCCTTGACTTCTCTTATTTCTCTTAGCAGTAATTTCTAATTTTACTGTGATCTTTTATTCACCCATAACCTTTGAACAATATTTCCAGGGTATTTTTTTATTCAGATAATTTCAGCTGATTTCTCTTCGGTGACCTCAAAAAGTACAATGAGCAGCAGCCAAAATCTCTTCTCAGGCTCTTTTGTCTTTTAATAAATCTCTTGTCTTTTTTAGTCTCTTTAATTCTTTTTAAAATACAATTTATTTATATGTTCAAAAACACCTGTATGATAAAAGAAGTGTACTCTTTCACAGCTGGGTAAGGGGAAGAGAAATTGAAGAATTGAAAATAAAATTTTTTTATTTGAAAATAAAATTTTGCTCTAGGAGCCAAAGTGTGAAAGAGGTGGGAATATATCACAGAAATCCTCATAACCACCCTTCTTCAGCTGCTGGACAACCATGAAACATGCAGAACTGGAAGCCCGTGCTGAGCTGCCATTCTCTACAACCTTTTGGTAGGTTTGGAAGGAATATGAAGTCCGCATTTATTTCTTGGTTTGCAGGGGTTTTTTTGAGGATGAAATGAATCTAGAACATAACATAAATCTCCTTCTCATAATGAAGAGAATGATTCATTGCAAAGAAATTAAATACGTATACAAAGGTATGAACAGGAGGACATCACTGCTGTTGACATTGCCTGAATTCTGTGCAGGTATAGATTTGTGGACATGCCAAAAGTGGATCAATTGTCACTTTTTTTCCATTTAGAAATTTGCCTGCTGGTAGGATGCAAGTTCTGAGAAATGCAATCTTTAAATCTACTATGTTGAACCCTATCATTTATTAAAAAAATGCTGCTATTCTTCCTACTAGTTAAAGCCATCTAGAATATTCTTCAGCTATAACCTACAAAATGAACAGAAAAACATACAATTAAGGATTTTGTGTGATATTATTCTTTCAAAAATTGGTATTTGCCTTAACAGTGATCTTAACAAACCACTGTGATCCTAACATCCCACTTCAGTGCCATTCCATACCAAGGACTGTGTTGTTCTAACCCAGGGTAGAAGGATGAAAGAGCTGCACCACATGGTAACTCCTGAAGTGAGAATCCATTCCCAACCCTCAGCTAAAAATACAGAAAAAAAAAATAAAAAAATGCAGGAACTTGAATGTGAAGGAGTTAATGTGAGTTGAGGATGAGTGGCGAAACTTCTGAAGAGATGTAGATTTATTGGATTTATGTATGTGTATCTGTGTGCGTGTGGATGTGCATGCAAATGACTCCTCCACTGTATATGCACCACATGAATGTGTGACTTGTGAATATCTGCCTTCAAATACCCTTCTCTAATGTAGTCTACTGTAACTCAAGCAAAGAAATTTACATGAGTAAATTGTGGAAAGCCCATGTAACTCTATGAATAAAGCTGATTAATTATGTTTAAATTTCTATAATCTGTTAAAAGGGTCAGCCCCCAAATTAGAAGAGTTTTCTATATTCCTATTATAAAACATAGACACTATGCCTGAGCTAAATTAAATTTTTAAGCAGCCTCAGGAAAGAAAAAAAAAGATTTAAATTGCTGCCACAGGGAAATTTAAACCTGAGACATAAAATAGGAAAGCGATCATCAACAGCCTATGAAACAGAGCTTCTGGTTCTATTTCCAATTTGCCACTTTTTCCCCCCATAATTTTCTTTATTCTTTGTTTTGAACATAAAATTCTACTGAGAATGATAGTACTATTTACCAAATGCTCCTGTGGTACAAATGCAGTAGTGTAATCATATACTTTTTTTTTTTTTAAAAACAGTGCATTAAACTTGAGGATATATATTTTTACTGTATTTTGCCACTTTTGAGTAGTATGTAATCCAATAAAATTAGAGTCACATTTACTTGATTTTTAGTTATAATTAGGGCATGCAAATATTCATGCTATGCTTTTAAATATTAAAACATAAAATTACATTGGTAAAAAAATAATAATAAAAGCAGAACAATACAGCAATTAAAACCCCATATGATGTCCATAAGCATTATTTACTTAATATCTGATGTACATAACCTAGAGGTTATTTCTTGCAGTTGACAGAATCTAATAAATAAACAGCATATCCATTCAGTAATCTACCTTTGTTTTACTCTCAAATATAGTTTATTTTATGAGAAGTCTGAGGATTTAACCACAATGTGTAGGTAAGAAGAGCATGTAAGTCTAGTTGCAGAAGGTGTAGGTCTTATTGACTGCCACGACCATTGTAAAATATAATTTAAATACTTTTCTTCAGCCGAGGTCTTAAATCAAAATCCTCTACCTTGAATAACAGAAAAAGGTAAAATTCATCCAATTTGTTTTCCTTGTGAAGCTGCAACTGTTTTACCACAATTACTTATACAGTGATATGACTATTTGCTGAATGTACCATTTTTTTAATTTTTAGAGAGCTAGGATATTCTGTTTTCAGACTGGCATTTCTAACATAATTTTTGTTTAGGAATAGAGCAAAAGATGAAAGATTGTACAAATAATAACAAATAAAAAAGAATAACTGAAAAGCACAGTTTCTAAATGAATATTGTGCAATGGGTTTGATATCTTCTTCCATGAAAATTTTCACAGAATTAAAATTTTTACGATATATTCTAGGAAAAATCTCCAGGAAAGTGTTCACTGAAAAAATCCATAGAATAGTTTCTTTTTTCTTTTCCTCAGTTTTGTTCAAATATACAGGATTTAGAAAGTTTGGGTGGGTCAACTTGTAATGTGTTCATTATGGCCTAGAATAGTAAATTTTGGTTAGATGACTAAATACTTTGACTAGATAACTTAGATCAATAACGGGGGAAAAAAATAATGGAGAGTAACAATATTTGTTAACCAGTCTAACAGGTAAACTGTTAACCTGAATTTCCAGCGAATTTCCAATTACCTGAATGATAATTAGTTTTAGGATTAATGAAACTGTTCAGATTTAATATTTCCCAAATTTATCATACGTCTACCTATGCCCAAATGAGATGCAGATGCAATGATTTCACAGTAGAGTGAAATAGACATTTTATTTATTATATTTTCAAATCAGTTTCTTAATTATTTAGAAAGGTCTACTCAATATAAAATTAGAGTATTGTGTTAAATGTTACAGTGCAGAATGGCATATTTACAGCATCAAAACTCAAGAAATCATAGCTTGAAATATGTCTTGAAGTCCCTGAAGTCATTTAAATGCTTTGAGAAGGAGTGATAGAGTTCGTGACTGACCTTTTGTGCTAAGTAATCCATTGATTGTATGTAAAAAAGAGGCAGAAAGGATCTTCTTTAAGAATTTAATGTGAGAATGTTAAATAGCTTCTACAAGACTTTTATATCTTAATCTAGATGCTTTTCTCATTTTGGGGGAAGACCATAGAGTCTGCTTGGCCGTTTCTTGCTTTTTCTATTATTATGCTTTTAAAACTAAAATATTTGATCTAGGACTGCTGGAAATGATAAAAATCTTAAAACATATGGTTTTCTATAACATAGCAATTTTGCACCATGTTGGACCTGTGAAGATTTAATGTATCTTACTCCTTCCATGTCAGTACAGAAGGGCTCAAAATCTTTTAATGATGCTGTAGAGATCTCAGTGTAAATGCAAAACAGAATCCTAAATGTTACAGAACAGGTCTATGGTTTAATTCAGATTTTCTTGTAATGCTAGCCTGAATATGCCCTAATTGAAAAATTCCCGACATCTGAAGGAGGGATTCTCCAGACAAAACAATTGTCAAGTTCCATTCTTCTTTTCATACTGATGCAAATGTGCCAGGATGGATTATATTATAACTTCCTAAGGTGTATGTAATATACCCAGAAAATTTACAATGCCACATACAAAGCAGAAAATCTATAACTGAGTCTGTCATATATTAACTGCTTAGGACTACTATGTTTTCTTTTTGCCCTCTGATAAGACTATTTTATGAACTTATTTGCTATTTTTCACACCTATTAAGAAGTTGTGACCAATTCAATCTAAATGTGCTAAAATCGTGTTTGTTTGATGCTGTGTGGAGGTGGCCTGGATGCAAGTTTTCTAAAAATTAACTAAATTTTGATTTTAGCTGTCTTGCTTTTGAAGTTTCTCACTGTTTTAATAAAATAAAGGGGTCCTCATCCTGAGGTTTTAAATTCGAGAAATTTAAATGTCTGTTATACCTGTTGTGTTTCAGCCTTTTTTTCCATTTTGGACATTAATCTACAGTTTTGTATTTGACATCAGGCAAGTTCATTTAATAAGTAAAAAATGTTTAATTCCTAATTCTAAAACACTTTAAATTTTCCTCAGCAATTATTGTAAATCTCTTTTGACTGAAATCCTAGTAACCTCAGTGTATGTGGGGTGCAACCCTTTTGAATCCATCTTCTGCTTTACTGTGCTCTTGTGGAGTCCTCTGATGTGTAAATGTAGTATTTAATATTTTTATTAAATATTAAAGAATGTAGATTTGGGTGAATTTCATTAGGAATTTTAAACCAGCATTAAAAGGAATTTTTTGTAACCCAAAGCACTCTCATGTTTTTCAGGATGTAGCTTGGCCAAAGCCAACTTCACACCCAACCTAACCTGTAGGACATCGTTGAACAAGGTTGGTCACAAGGAAGAAGTTGGAGTTGTCTGGAGAAGAGCAGGAGCACAGTCAGCTCTTAGTTTGGGATTTTCTCTTTGGGAAATCTGGAGAGAATGGGGTTGGGCAAGTGCCAATGGTGCTGTGGCAGTGTCTACCTGGAGGTGTTTTGTCATCTAACTGCAGCTGATGTTCTGCACCTGAGCAGAACAGGTTATCAATCCTTTCTAACTGCACAAAGGAACACAGGTCATGGAGGTTGTAAGGCTTCATGGTGCTTTTTATTTATCAGTTTTGACAATATTGGATGATTATGGGGAAATAGGTTGGTGTTTGTTGGGGAAGATTTCGATTTTCATGATACATTTTGGTTGTAGACATGGTATACTTCAATAATAAAGTCTCTTAGTAAAGACACCTGTGTGCTTGAATATCAGAGACTACAGTTGTTTGTTCCATATACTTCTTCTCCTTTTTGCAGTTATATTTTTATTTTCAAATATTTACATCAGAATTATTTGTCCTTACGTGACCTTTTCATCATCTGTGTCTGGTCAAACAGAAACTCTTTCCGATCTACAAGAATGAAAAAGGAATGTTTTGAATCAAGCTGATATCATGATCTCCAGGGATTATAGACGTATTTTCATAGAATCATAGAATTGTCAGGGTTGGAAGGGACCTTAAAGATCATCTAGTTCCAACCCCCCTGCCATGGGCAGGGACACCTCCCGCTACATCAGTTGCTCACAGCCCCATCTAGCCTGGCCTTCAAAATGTCCAGGGATGGGGCTTCCACCACCTCTCTGGGCAACCTGTGCCAGTGTCTCCCCACCCTCCTGGGGAAGAACTTCTTCCTAACGTCTCATCTGAATCTACCCACCTCTAGTTTTGAGCCATCCCCCCCATTTTTCTGATAGCACTGCATGTTTAAAAACCTTGTTTCCCACTATAAATGTGAATATCAGTTTCTGTGAACTCAGCATAGCATGGGCTTTTATTTTACCTTTCCTATCCCTGTATTTAGCTGCAAGAGTTGGTGATTCTGACATCAGTTTCTAATTAGGCAGGCATTCAGTTTCCTCTCCTCTCCTTTTTGCCAAAATGTCAGCAGATGGTGACCCATGTTTCACTGATGTGTTCCTGGAATTTCATAATACTAATTATAGGCTGAAGTTTGAGTTTGTACCCTTATATAGGCCATTTTCAACTCAGCCATTGGTTTATGGTTTCCATGGGATCGTGGAAAGTAACATGATGTAACTTGCACTTCACTGCAGACTGCTTAATGCAGTACATTATTAGATAAACCGTGATTAAGGAAAGTTTGATGTGATCATTAGCTATAGAATCTTCTAACGGAGCTGCCACATGAAAGTTAAAGTAATAATCAATCACTTTCC
>VYZX01032491.1:19302-32124 GCA_013401335.1 Brachypteracias leptosomus
TTTTTTTTTTTTTTTCCTTCATGTCTTGTAAGTGGGTCATAGGGCTGGAGGGAACCCTCTGAAATCATCCAGGCAACTCAGGTCTCCAGAGAGAGTCAGCTGCCCTTGTAATTTCTGGTACAGGCTTGTCTAAACTTTCTGTAAGATCTTTGTAACCTCCTAATTTATTCTGATATTTACCATGGTTAATGCACCCTGCCTGCAGTACAAGCCTGTGACTTCTTATCCTATTTACTTGGAGAACACTGTTCCTTTTCCCTCTGTAAAAAAGTTTCATGAATTTGAAAACAGTTATCACGTGGCCCTTCATTTTCCTCCTCTTTACATGAACTCGTTTCTATTCATTGTTTATTTCTTCATAGGCTACACTTTATACACCCCTGTTATTTTTTCATTCATATTTTCTGGATTTTATACAAGTGCTTAATTTCTTCTAGAGGTATCCTGTAAACAACCTAAAGCCTTGCCTAGCAGAAAATAATATTATTTCAGATACCCTACGTGATTTTCCACTGTTCAGAAACCGCAGGTCAGCACCATCCTTTTTGTAAATGCAAAACATTATTGTTTTAAGATTCATTATGATTCAGAAAAAAAGCTCTAGTCCTTTGCTGCTGAATATTTCACCTACCAACTGCTTCCCAGGTCATATAGCTGATTTTTTTCTTTTTTTCTGCCTTGCTCCAACATCTTGCACTTGCTCCTATTGAAAATGAACATGATTTTTCAGA
This sequence comes from Brachypteracias leptosomus, assembly GCA_013401335.1. Classification (NCBI taxonomy): domain Eukaryota; kingdom Metazoa; phylum Chordata; class Aves; order Coraciiformes; family Brachypteraciidae; genus Brachypteracias; species Brachypteracias leptosomus. The sequence goes on from VYZX01032491.1 coordinate 20,034, forward strand.
ATATGTCTCTTTTTGAACTGTAGAGTCATCTTGAAAGATTCTAGTAACCCATACCAGCTTAATATAATCTGTAAATTTATTGTATAAATCTTTTATTTTATTATGTAGATATTCCTATAATGACATAGCATATTTGTAACATCCCTCCTTCTTAAGGACCAATAATTCTCTAAGCACAGTTCTTGGTATAAGTTTACATTTTCACTGTGTTATTTGGCTCCAGACCTTTATATTTGTTTCCCATTAAAATTTAGCTCTGATAATATGTTTATTGTCTATGTCATGACAAATTCATTCTTTCTGCATTTCAAAGAGAGTCTCCCTTCAGTAATTGGATATGTGTGTGAGGCTTGAGCACATTCCTATCTCAGATCTTCAAATTTTAGATCTGCAAAGTAAATATCTTTTGTATATCTTTTCAAATTGGTTTTGTCCTTCAACACTTCATTCCTTAGCAAGTAACTTTAGTTGCTTTAAAACAAAATTCCCTGTATAATATTCTCAAAACAAGAAGAAATTAGAATCATAGAATGGTTTGGGTTGGAAGGGACCTCAAAGATCACCTAGTTCCAACCTCCCTGACATGGCAGGGACACCTCCCACTAGACGAGGTAGCTCAAGGCTCCATCCAACCTGGCCTGTTACACTGTCTTAGCAATTAATTAGCTTTAATTCTTTTCTACAATGTTTCACCACCAATAGTGTTTTTTTGGCAATCACAACTCACTTTTTTTTTCTCAAAATGATCAATTTTTAAAAAAATAAATTAAGTTGTACAATTGTTAGATTATCTGGATATTAACCACGCTTTTGGTAAATGTTCTGGAGTGTATTGACAAATATCATATGTTTCTCAGATTTGTATCTCATTTCCAACTAGAACATTTAAAGAGGAAAGAAACCCCTGTGTATTTCTGTGTGAACTATGTCTTAGGGTTCTTTCAGCAACCATAAGCTCTAATTTGTGATTGTTTAAGGCTAACGTAAATGTATCATAATTAACAGCACAAAACATGTTACTCCTTTGAGCTGTGTCTCCAGCCTATTTTATTTTATAATAGGTTAACACATAACTTTTGCTACATTTTGTCACATATTCTTGTGAGATAATTTCGAGAGATTTGGAAAATCTGGTTAAATGTGTAGTATCAGTGCACCCAACACTCAGGCATCTTTAGTGCCTCCCATTTCCCCTCATCATTAAAATCTGCATCTCATGGTATCTCCCAGGGTCGTTACAAGTGGCTGGAATAAGCATTAAGACATGATCTTGACATAAATTATTTTCCTAAAGAAATGTACTTTGTCTATATTTACTAAGGCAAACGTATTAAGGGTGGCTACAAACTTATTGAGATCTATTTGTATACTTAGTGGAAAATTCCCTTCAGCTTTGTTTTGGGGTTTTTTTTTGATTTTTTGTTTGTTTGGTTTTATTATTGTTATTATTATTATTTGTTTTTGTTGTTTGTTTTGTTTTGTTTTGTTTTGTTTTTCTCTTCCATAGTATTTACTTTACTGCTTGTTTAGCTCTGGGATAGAAACTCTATTGTTTTCCACTCTGCTCAAAAATTCTTACTGTATTCTTGTTTTTCCTTAGCAGAATCTCACTAGACCTTCATGTTCCTTATACTATTCAAAACTCATTGTGTTTGCTTGTGAAATATTTTGAGTGTGGAAGAGAATCCAAACAACAATCGTCAGAATGACTTTCAAGAAAAGTACAGGTTAAACATAAAAGTGTTTTCTGATTTTTGTAAAACCTGTGAGGACTGTGCTGACACATCAAATACAGAAGATATATCAATATCTCCATCAAAATTCTGCACTTTTTAGGTAAAGTGTTTCCTTCATGTAATAAAAGAGACTCTGCCTCTGTTGGTCCTTCTGCTTTTAATAGGATAACACTTATTACCTTCAGCATCCTAGCAATAGGAAACATTCTAAAGGCAAGAGGTACTGGGAAATTAATATATTTTTGGCTATATCTTGTGCTCAGATGAGAATTTCTCTACCTTTTGCAAATATTTTCAAATTAATCTCTTTCGTTCAGACTCTTTGGTGCTCCAAAAAATATTTTCTTTGAGACCTGGGATTTGAGATTAGTTTGATATGCACAGGATCACTGAATAGCTGAGGCTGAAGGAACCTTGGGAGATCATCTACTCCAACCTCCCAGCACCAAGAGGGTCAATGAGAGCAGGTTGCTCAGAGCTCCATACATCTAGCTTTTGATAATCTCCAAAGATGGAAACTTCACAGCCTCTATAAGCAACTTGTTACAGTATTTGATCAAGCTTATGATAATAGTTTGTTTTTCTTCTATTCATATTGATGTTTTGTCTTTTGTGCCTATTGCTTCTTATCCTCTTGCTGAGCAGCACTGGGAAGAGTCTGGGTCTATCTTCTTACTCCCCCATAAGATATTTATACACACAGACAAGATCCTCCCAACCCTTCCCTTCTCCAGGCTGAACAGTCCCAGCTCCCTCAGACTCTTTCTTGTGTCAGATGCTCCAATGACCTCTATGGTCCTTTGCTGGATTCTCTTTACCGTATCTACGTCTCTCTCGCACTGAGGAGCCCAGAATTGAACCCAGTACTCCATCTGGGTATCCCAGTGATGAGTGGAAGGCAAGCACCACTTCTCCCCACATGCTGGTCATGGTTTTCCTCTTTTCCTAGTTCGACCACAAGATGCTGTTGGCTTTCTTGGCCAACAACATTGTGCAACAACACAATGCTTGCATGTGCTCAACTTGGTGTCCACCAGGAACCCCAGGTCCTTTTCTGTAAAGCTGTTTTCGAGCTGGTCAGCTGCCAGCATGGGGTTGTTCCTTCCCAGATGGCAACTTGACATTTACCTTTGTTGAACTCTAAGAAATTTCTGTCAGCCAATATATCCAGGTTGTTTAAACTTTCCTCTCAGCCATTGTGCTGTTGATAGTCTCTTTATTCACATTATGTAGTCCATAATGTAACATGACATCATAATGCATTTTATTGGAGTTCTTGCAGTTTTTTTCCAGTGCTGTGTATTGCCTTTGTAATGTTTTCAGTTATAGAAATTGCAGGTCAATTACGTTGGAGGGGAACAAACTTAAGGCTGTCTGGTTCTTATCATATAAAATTATTGTGTAAGGACTATCTCTATCATGTTTTGTGTGACTCTTTTAGGTAGGTGCTTGAGTCCTGCATCTGGGTTGGGGCAATTCCAAGCACAAATACAGGTTGAGTAGAGTATGGGTTGAGAGAAGCCTTGAGGGGCTGTTGGAGGGAGTTCAGAGGAGGGCCATGAAGATGATCAAAGGGCTAGAACACCTCTCTATGAGGACAGGCTGAGAGAATGAGAGTTGTTCAGTCTGGAGAAGAGAAGGCTCCAGGGACTCCTTATGGTGGCCTTCCAGTACCTGAAAGGGGTCTACAAGAAAACTGGAGAGGGACTTTTCATAAGGGTTTGTAGTGATAGGATGAGGGGTAATTGGTTTAAACTGGATGAGGGAGATTTAGGTAAGAAATTAGGAAGAAGTTCTTCACTCTGAAGGTGGTGAGACCCTGGCACAGGTTGCCCAGATAATTTGTGGATGCTCCATCACTGGATGTGTTCAAGGCCAGGTTGGATGGGGCTTTGAGCAACCTGGTCTAGTGGGAGGTGTCTCTGCCATGGCCGGGGAATTGAAACAGGATAATCTTTAAGGTCCCTTCCAACCCAAACCATTCTATGATTCTGTGGTTATATTATTTGAATTTCACTTCTTAGCAGTCTTACATTTGTTACCTTTTCTTTTTAGCCATATGAGTCTTAGTTACTTTCAAAGATGTATTTATTATTCTGAGGTATTTGTTCTTTTCTGAGGCTAGAGGGGTCCTTTCTAACTCTTGAAATTCAATTATCAATAAAATATTCTTCTGTTACCTCTATTGTATTGCTCTTTGGCATCATGGATAGACTGAAAAACACCTCAGCAGGATATGAAGAAACACACACTTTTACTGAAATGACCTTAATATGCAATTTGGAAACTAAACACATGAAAGCTTGGGAATAAGAAGAATATTATATTTATCCTGCAAAGCCTGCAGAGGATGTTGCTGCCTTAAGAAGAGAAATGAAATTTATTTCAGTCCATTTCAGCAAGCCCTATGATCAATGTTATTTGTAAGAATGAAGCAAAGATAGTTGGTAAGTGAAATAATATGGGGGTTTTTTTATTTGTGTGATTAAACTCACAGAACTATCCATGAGATATGTAATCAGGGGTCAAAAATCATGCTCTTAATCATTTTCTGCCAAAAAATCCCAACCCAATTCATCTTAAAAATACTGTAACTTCTGTTGGAAAAATTAAGCTAAACTAAGTTTGCACACAAACATGGAAGTTTGATATTTAAAAGAATCTAAACTCATTATTCTGTAACATAACTTGACAATACAATTTGGGGACAGGATCTGCTTCAGAACTGTGCTCCTGATACCCTCCGAGCATTTCTCCAAGAATTAGGTGAATATTCTTAAGAGGTTAGAACCACGATGAGTAAGAAGGCGAGGACCCATCAGCATGCCCATTAAATATAGAATTACACTGGGGAAGGAGACCACTGGAGCTTTTCAAGAATGACATTGTCTTTGACTTTCCCGAGCCTTTGTTATAATATTGCAATTTACTTTCTAGAATTTAATCACTTCTTCCTGTGCTTTAATTTTTAAATACCCTATTAACTCACTCTTTCTCTTACACCTTCCACCTTTTTTCATTCTGTTCTTTGATAAGTTGGGGTTTTTTATAAAATGGGATGAACATGTGTTGATTTTCTACTTATTAGTTGGGGGGAACATGTCAGCAGAATTAAACGAAGCCCCGATTTGAGTTTCATAAGAACCTTTTCTCTAAGCTGGGATGATTCCTCTGCTATATTGCCCAACAGTGGATGTTGAGGATGTGTATGGTCTCACCTATTCAAGAATATGCTGTGAAACCATCCTCAAAACACACCTAGAATCATTGAATGGTTTGGGTTGGAAGGGACCTTAAAGATTATCTAGTTCCAATCCCCTTGCCATGGGCAGGGACATCTTCTATTAGACCAGGTTGCTCAAAACCCCATCCAACCTACCCTTGAACACATCTGGTGTTGGGGCATCTGCAACCTCCTTGGCCAACCTGTGACCTATGGTAATACCTGTCTGCTCAAGAAGGAATTTTTTTGGGGAATGAGTCTAAATTTTGACAATGAGGTAGTGATCAGTGTTTCTCACGTCCTTTTAATTATGTTCAACACAATATCTACCCAAGGTAGCTCCAGGGTTGCCACCATTGCTCTGGGATTGCAGCCAGCCCTTCTTTCCCCTTCCACACAACTGCTTCGTGTTGCCTGAATTCTCCTTTCCCTTCCCTGTTTTCAACAATTCCTTGAGAACACTAGACATACTTTTTTGCCCAGAGCAACTGAAAAATGTCCTGTGAGACCTCCTCTCTTCACTTGCTGATTTGTATTAGTTTCAGTAGGACAGAGTTATAACAACATTCTGCATTTTTGAAATTGCCTCCAAAACAGTGACAGTAGAGAAATGTTTTTAGTAATGTTTATACTAGTGCAAGATAAAACCCAGCTTAAAAACTAGGCTTGTAACAGTGTGACAGATTTCCACTTATTTTGCTAAGCATAAAAACCCCAGAAAAATAAATCAACTTCCCAACAGGTTTGGTAAAATATTTATTTCAGGAGCCTTTTATGTTTAAATATGTATAACTCCTATAGAGATCTTTGAGATGTAACACAGTGACAAATTTCTCAAGTCCTATGTCATTAATTCCACCGTGCTGTACATTACTATTTTAAAAAATATATAGAGGGAATCAAAGCTGTCTGTTAAGCCATGTGAAATGGTGTCGTGGTTTGACCCCTTAATTGAGGCAATTGGTTTATTTTGCAATACCAAGAGTTACAGTAACCGCTGATTTTTATTTTTATTGGCAGTTTCTGCACAGATATCAAAACTATTTTATACTCCCATGGAAAACAGTTCTTTTTTTTTTCTTTTTTTTTTTTTTTTTTTCTGTAGGAGATCCCTTCAAATTCATGTGTGAAAAAGAGAACTGCTACTGGCTTTACTCTCCCTTTTTTTTGGATAAACATCAGAATTATGTGGCCTTCAGCAGTGCCAATTCTCAGTGCTTTCTAAGAGCTAGATAGATTCAAAAAATCAAAGAAACTTCCAAATATAGCTTTTGGAAATTGATAAATGTTTTACCATTATAAATTTCACAGAAAGGAAAGAACAAAATAACTAAATATGTATTAATGGATTTTCTCAGTTTGGGGAATATTCTCCTATGTTGTAAAGTGTTAAATAGAATGGAATCCTGTTTAAAGACATTACTCTTTGAACTTGTGCACCAGAATTGATTTATTTCATCTAATTTTCTCCTTTAAACAGAATTTGCTTGTAAAACTCTGGTGCTTGAGGTTCTGCTGCCATTGCTTTTGTACAAAATACAATTGATTTATCAAATTCAGCCTTATGTTTCTGTAATTTTTTTCTGTTGGCTTTTGATTTTTGGTGTTATGGGAACTGACTGGTTTAGTTGGTTAAGGTTCCTCACAGGCTACTTAACATATTTCCAGATATGTATATCACTAATTTATTATTTTTGTCTGTATCTATCTATTTGAATTAGACACATAAAATATATCCACCAAATCATTTAGCTTTTAACATAGAACCATAGAATATTTTGGGTTGGAAGGGACCTCTAAAGGTCATCTAGTCCAACCCCAACATGAGGACATACCAGTTTGGTGTCAAGGGGTAGTAAGAAAGCTGGGGAGGGACTTTTTAGGATGTTGGGTAGTGGTAGGACTGGGGGGAATGGCTCAAAACTAGAGGTGGGNGGCTATAAATGTTCAGAGAGAATAAGAGAACTTTGCTTATTTATTACTGCAGGCTTAATTTTGCAGTGTGCTAAAAATAAACATACCAGTGGAAAATTATGAATTGATTTATGTTTGTAGAATTTTTATATATATAATGTGATTGATATATATATGTAAATAATATATATAGACATACCAGTGGAAAATAATGAAATTATTTATATTTGTAGAATTTTTATATATATAATGTGATTGATATATATANGATTCTACGATAATTATGTGGGTTTTTCTCATCTTCTGGATCCCACATTATTTGGTTGCATTGCACTTTGTCTTCTGTTGTCAACCAGAGCTCTCCTCTTTAGTTTCCACTTGGGCAGAGTGAAATAGCATCACATAAACTTCTGGTAACCTATGGCTGTATAAGATCTCATGACACAGAACAAAGCAAGGTACAAGACCAGGTAGGTTTTAGAGGGGATTGCCTGTAAAGCCTCGTGCTTCACCAAATCTGTGCTGTCATCTCCTGGTATACGTGACTGGTCTCATTTTGCAGTCTGTCAACGTTCCTGCTGAGTCCTTCAGAGTCATGCATTAGTCTGGAGGTATCTACATCCCCAGCAGCCACAGGTGGATGTCTGGACAACACCACAAGGCACCTGAGCTGTTCCCTTCTGTAGATTCTTCTCTGTGCCTTCTGATATTTTCCCAAGCAAATTTTGATCATTGTTACTACTAATAAGGACGATCAATGCCATATTCTTCCATCGATGCCTACAACACTCTAAACCATATTTGTAGAGCTTTTATGCAATGCTAGTATTACTATTAGTCCTGTGGGAAAAAAAAAGTTATTTATCAAATATTTATTTATTGGCTATAAATGTTCAGAGAGAATAAGAGAACTTTGCTTATTTATTACTGCAGGCTTAATTTTGCAGTGTGCTAAAAATAAACATACCAGTGGAAAATTATGAATTGATTTATGTTTGTAGAATTTTTATATATATAATGTGATTGATATATATATGTAAATAATATATATAGACATACCAGTGGAAAATAATGAAATAATTTATATTTGTAGAATTTTTATATATATAATGTGATATATATATATAAAAATAATGTGAGATATATATATAAAATGTGAGATATATATATATAAAAATAATGTGATATATATATAATGTGATATTTATATATAAAAATAATGTGATGTTTATATATATATATAGCATGTGATATCTGTAATACATATTTTGACCCATTCTGACCTACTTTAGTGCCCTGTGTTCACCTGGGAAGCTTTGTCTTGAATATGGTTATTAAAATAAAGATTTACTACTAGAAAATCTGCACTAGATACTGTATTAACCATCTTGTGTGGAAGCAAATAGTGCTTGAGTGAACAGGTATAAATAGGAACATGTGTCAACTCAAAGCTTCATGACAGATGCATTTAGATATAACACATGATACATCACAAAGTAACATCTTAGCCAGAAAACTTGAAAAGACCTGGTTTTCTAAAGGATGCAAAGATGAAAGACAATGTTTTCCAGGGAGAGATGCCTTTATATTTCCTTCTGAAAGCTTCAGGCCTTCAGAAAGTGTTTTAATAGGTGTTTGTTATTTGAATCTATGTGGATAATTACCAGGTCAAACTTCTTTGTAATTTTCTTCTCTTTATTCAGTCTGTGCTTCAGAGCTGGCACGTTTCTGACTTCCCTTTCCTGGGATGCTCTGAGAGATGAGACAGGAGGGAGAGGATCTGTAACCCACTGCTCAGGATGGAAATATAGTTTATTCTTGGACACACCTTACAGAACTAAACACCATATTAAACTGATTTTGCTTTTTCTGCCCCACACCACTGCCTATGTTGTCCCCTTCCTTACAACTAAGCAGCACTCAGCAAAACCCTTGAAAACATTGAAAAATTTGAAAACATTGAAAAATTTCTTCTTCTTTAGTTTTGCAGAGGAAAAAACCTATTTTTGTTTGCTTTCTATTAAGTATTCAGGAAGCACTAGTCCCCTGAGGAGAGAAATTTTAAAACCAAAAATGTAGAGACTAGGTCAGCGATTACTAAATCTCTACTTAAAAAAGTAATTTTTTTTGTTGTTGTTTTGACACGAGCTGTGTTTCCCACAGCTCAGCCTAGGGAATTGAAATTGACCCAGTTGTGTTCATCTCAGTCTGCTAAACTGGGACATTAACCTACAGCTAGGGGAAAGGATTAGATTACTTAACGTGTTAGCTAATGTCAGTTTGATCTTGATTTCCTCTTAAACGGATAAAGTGTGAACAAATAAAGGTATTTGATGTCTTTTGTTTCATACAGAAGCTCATAGAATGGTTTGGGTTCAAAAGACCTTAAAGATCATCTAGTTCCAACCCACCCGCCATGGTAGGGACACCTCCCACTAGACCAGGTTGCTTAAAGCCCCATCCAATGTGATTTGAACACCTCCAGGGATGGAGCATCCACAAGCTCCCTGGAAAACTTGTTTCAGGGTCTCACCACCTTCAGAGTGAAAAACTTCTTCCTTACATCTAATCTAAATCTCCCCCCTTTCAGTTTGAAGCCATTGCCCCTCCTCCTATCACTAAACCCTTGTAAAAAGTCCCTCCACCGGTTTCTTGTAGGCTGCCTTCAGATACCCCAAGAAGGTCTCCCAGGAGCCTTCTGCTCTCCAGGCTGGACTACCCCAACTCTCTCAGCCTGTCAAGTTGGAGTATATTGATGACATATAATCCTAATAGCCCACATTTAGGAACATTAAAACCAATTCATTGATGTTTTTTATTCTGAATTTCGTGCTTGCTTAAAGAATATTCTCATTGACCTCATGATCAGAAACACACTTGTGTAGCAGATGCAAACCCATATCTTTTCCTTCCAGGATTAATCTTTATAAATCTTATGTAGCTGTAATAAGGTTTCTAAAGCCTTGACAAGCCATTAAAAATAGACTGGTGACAACACTCGAAACAAACCACTCATCTCAAGAAGACAATTTATGCAAGCCCCAGCCAAGACTTTGAAAACTGCAAAATCATCCAATGCAACCCAAGGAGCAACTCTGGCCAGTTGAGTTGTAGAGGGCTGAAGGTGACCAAGAAGTCACTCTGGTCTTTGGGGTCATGAGTATCAAGTCAGACTTGCCAGGTGAGATGCAAGTTCTCTCAGACTAACCTGGCCCTTCACCTCCTTTGGGACTATTGGTAACTGCAGGTTCCACAGAGTGTTTTTTAGCCATCCTTGGTATTTCCATCTGAAACTGAGCAATAATGATGGAAGAGCAGCAGAGGGCTGTTAGTGGAAACTTCAGAGTTACCAGAAGGTGGTTTAAGGAAATGTTACACTTTAAATACGAAGACAAAGGTCAAACAGAAGAGATGCCTTGTCCTGTACAATGTACATCATGTTGCTCAGATCCTTAAGCTGGGTACGTTGTAAGTCCATGGGGAGTCAGTAAGTGTGTGTGTGTGACTTATTACTCTGACATGACACTATTATGTTTTAGTTTTTAGCATTTTTAAAGAGTAGGTAATAGTTATGAGAGATGAGGAACTTGGAATTAAGTACTGCAGTTATACACAGAAGGATAATTTGGTTTTGATAAATTGTCCTGAGCCTGTTAACTAATAATACAATTTTTTTAAGTAGCATCTTACCAGTACAAAAAAGATGTAGTATCATTATTAATGTCTAAACTATACTGTGTTTCACACAGGATTATGGTAAAGGTCAGACCATGTTTCGCTGAATTAAAAGCTATTCTGAGCTATAGCATTCCTAATCAACTCAGACCTAAAGGTGCATAGCTCAATTATAATGAGGCACAATGAATTTAAATAAACTGTGCAACACTGTGTCGTGATTTATAAATGCACTGTGATATCCTTTTAACTCATTAGCAATGAATGATACTACTATATGTATTCTCCAGTATATTCTGCTGTGTAATTATTTTTACTCTCAATGCTTCTCCAAGAAAACACTTTTTTTGTTGTTCCTTCACAATATGTAGGGTGTTAAATGCAACAGGAGCTACCTTGATAAACACAGAAAACCACCCCGAAACAAAACAAACCCCAACCTTGCTGTAGTTAGTGGGGAAAAAAATATTAAATGTTTTTAATTTGAAAATATGTGGTCACAAGTCTGTGCTATTTGGCACAGTTACTGCCAGGGTCAAGGATGGCTCCTGGGCTTGGTCATAGGAGTGCAAATGCTTTTACCTGCAAAGAGTATATAGGGCAGAGCCAGGGGAAAAGGAATTCACTGCATCTGGGATATAGGCAATAGAAAAAGGGGTTGCAAATGTGTTTTGGTGAGAAAAGAAATCATGGATAGAGGATAATAAATGTAGTTTGTAACGTACTGTAGAATATGTGGCATAAAAGAACATGGGCATTACAGTTTGGGAGTGCTAATTTGTGAAATAACATTCTAAAATATTATACAAATGACTGAGAAAGTTGAGAAGAAAGTGCTATATAATAATATATTGATTAATAATTAAATAATAATTGGTATAATTTGGTTCCTATTTGCTAGTATGGGGAACATTAAGAAAGGAATTTCTCTGGGCTCTTAAGCTAAAATTTTAAAAAGTGCTGTGCCCCTTAAATCCATATCAGAGCATCTAGAATGTGGTTAATTTTTGGAACACTGAGCCTATGTTAACTCACAGTTTTGGGCCATTAACTCGTAGTTTTGTGTGTTTTATTAGTATTAGATGTGTACATAAAGAATAGTGGCATACAACTATCTGAAAACACAATAAAGTGTCTGATTTTCTTCCCTTATTCCCAGCAACTTAAAAATTTTACCTGCCTGTGCAATGACCTACAAGCTTTGTGAGCCATCCTTTGGGTGGATGGCTGTAGAACTTTATCTANCACACATAAAAATAAAGGTCCCAAATCCTTCCACTTAATTTCTGTACTTTTCTTCTAAGAGCTGAGAAACAAAGATCCTGCTGGTTCAAAACTCAAGTCCTACCCAATCCTGCATGAAAATGTAGAAAATTAGACTTCCTAATGAATTACTTCAACTTTCTGAGAACCAAGGAAGCTTGTTACCTATCCAGCAATTTTCTCTCTTGGCCATGGTTCCATCTGGCATGAGTTCCATCTGGCCACGATTCCACATGCATAAATATCTGCAAACAGCCTTTCCAAAAGACATTTTATTTGT
>VYZX01032491.1:43855-58011 GCA_013401335.1 Brachypteracias leptosomus
ATCACAGAATCACAGAATGGTAGGGCTTGGAAGGGACCTCTGGAGATCATCTCATTCAACCCTCTTGCTAAAGCAGGGTGTCCCAAAGCAGGGTGGCCAGGATCACATCCGGACACATTTGGAATCTCTCCAGAGAAGGAGACTCCACAACTTCTCTGGGCAGCCTGGGCCAGGGCTCTGGCAACCTCATACTAGAAAATTTTTTCTTCCTGTTCAGACAGAACCTCCAGCTTGTGCCCATTCTCCCTTGTCCTGTTGCTGAGCACCACTGACAAGAGTCTTGTTCCATCTTCTTGACCCCCACCCTTTAGATATTGAAAAGATCCCCTCTGAGTCTTCTCCAAGCTAAACAGCCCCAGAGCACTCAGCACAGACATGCTGCAGTCATCTCATCACCTTTGTACCCTCCATTAGACTCTCTCCAGTAGTTCCTTGTCTCTCTTGAGCTGGGGAGCCCAGAACTGCACACAGGACTCCAGAGGTGGCCTCACCAAGGCAGAGTAGAGGGGAGGAGAACCTCCCTTGACCTGCTGCCCACACTCTTCTTAATGCACCCAATGAGACCATTGACCTTCTTGGCCACAAGGGCAAATTGTTGGCTCATGGTTAACACCATGGTTCGCTTCACCAAGCTCCAACTTGACTCTCCACTTGAGTTTGATTCTGCTCAGGGGTGATGAGGAGGACAGGAGGGTAGAGAGGAGAAATAATTCCTGTGGCAGACAGTGACAGGGTGCTTTTGAACCCGTGTTTGGCAGGTGATAGAAGATGTGTTTGTTTATTTCGTAGCTTTCTCACTGAAAATTGCTTTTTTGACCATTCTAGCTCCTTACATCTGTGTGGTGATTTTTCTTTCCTGCACAATAGAGTTGGTGGCCTTCAGAGTAGGCATTGTGGCATATCCAAAAGCATTCAGAAATGGATGTTTATGGATATATTTATCAGCTCACTAGCTGCAGTTTCAACTGGAATGGATAAAGATTTAGGAGGGGCAGGCTGGATGGATCAGCTGCCAAAGTGTGCTGGTTTCTGTGATACCACTAAAAACTCTAGCACAGCTCAGAATTTGGTGAAACAAGGTATTTAAAATGGCTTCAGAAATATTTCTTAACAGTTACTCGAACTTTTTTGAGTNGTTGTTCAGTCTGGAGAAGAGAAGGCTCCCAGGGGACCTTCTTGTGGCCTTCCAGGATCTGAAGGGGGCTACAAGAAAGCTGGGGAGGGACTTTTGAGGCTGTCGGGTAGTGGTAGGACTGGGGGGAATGGGTCAAAACTAGAGGTAGAGAGATTCAGATGAGACATTAGGAAGAAGTTCTCCCCCATGAGGGTGAGGAGACACTGGCCGTTGCCCAGAGAGGTGGTGGAAGCCCCATGCCTGGACATTTTGAAGGCCAGGTTGGATGGGGCTGTAAGCAACTGATGTAGTGGGAGGCGTCCCTGACCATGTCAGAGGGGTTAAAACTAGATGATCTTTAAGGTCCCTTCCAACTCTGACAATTCTATGATTCTAAGATGGATGTCAAAATACCCAAAATTATAAGTGAAATATCAGATGTCCATCTCTATTGCTACTAAAGCTACTCTAGTCCCTGCCATATCAAATCCCACAGCTCATCCTATGTTCTTCCACATCAGTGCATTTCTAAGGTGGTTGTGCTCTGCTCCATTGGCCAAAATAAGCTCAGCCGACTTTCCTGATGGTAATCCTAGGACATGAGCTGCTCCTGCCTCTGCAGCATCCTTTGGGAAGCAGGTAGAAGTGGTGAGCACCAGTCTCTGGAAATGGGCCACACGAGTCACACATGGTTCACCGGTGACTGCTGAGCTTGTGGTGGAAGCATCTATCACAGCTGTAATCATGACTGAGATATTAAAGACTAACAAGTGCTTTATGTGTTCTCATCTTCAGTATGTCAGATGTGTCATCAGCTTCTGGGCAGTTTTTAAGCAGTTCCTGAACTGTGTAATAGGGGTAGACACGTGCTTAGCCATCCCGTTTGGCTTCAGCCAAAATCCATTAGAATTACATGAAATAAATAGGATTCTAAGTCTTCAAGTGTTGACTGGTTGTCCTGAGAATACACACTGCACATTGGACAGGGAGGGCACCATGGTCCCCACCCTTGGAGGTACTCAAAACTAGGTTGGATGGGGCCCTTACAACACAACATGTCTTTGGAGTTGGTCTTGATTTGAACAGAGGATTAGACCAAATCACAGAATCATAGAATGGTAGGGCTTGGAAGGGACCTCTGGAGATCATCTCATTCAACCCTCTTGCTAAAGCAGGGTGTCCCAAAGCAGGGTGGCCAGGATCACATCCGGACACATTTGGAATCTCTCCAGAGAAGGAGACTCCACAACTTCTCTGGGCAGCCTGGGCCAGGGCTCTGGCAACCTCATACTAGAAAATTTTTTCTTCCTGTTCAGACAGAACCTCCAGCTTGTGCCCATTCTCCCTTGTCCTGTTGCTGAGCACCACTGACAAGAGTCTTGTTCCATCTTCTTGACCCCCACCCTTTAGATATTGAAAAGATCCCCTCTGAGTCTTCTCCAAGCTAAACAGCCCCAGAGCACTCAGCACAGACATGCTGCAGTCATCTCATCACCTTTGTACCCTCCATTAGACTCTCTCCAGTAGTTCCTTGTCTCTCTTGAGCTGGGGAGCCCAGAACTGCACACAGGACTCCAGAGGTGGCCTCACCAAGGCAGAGTAGAGGGGAGGAGAACCTCCCTTGACCTGCTGCCCACACTCTTCTTAATGCACCCAATGAGACCATTGACCTTCTTGGCCACAAGGGCAAATTGTTGGCTCATGGTTAACACCATGGTTCGCTTCACCAAGCTCCAACTTGACTCTCCACTTGAGTTTGATTCTGCTCAGGGGTGATGAGGAGGACAGGAGGGTAGAGAGGAGAAATAATTCCTGTGGCAGACAGTGACAGGGTGCTTTTGAACCCGTGTTTGGCAGGTGATAGAAGATGTGTTTGTTTATTTCGTAGCTTTCTCACTGAAAATTGCTTTTTTGACCATTCTAGCTCCTTACATCTGTGTGGTGATTTTTCTTTCCTGCACAATAGAGTTGGTGGCCTTCAGAGTAGGCATTGTGGCATATCCAAAAGCATTCAGAAATGGATGTTTATGGATATATTTATCAGCTCACTAGCTGCAGTTTCAACTGGAATGGATAAAGATTTAGGAGGGGCAGGCTGGATGGATCAGCTGCCAAAGTGTGCTGGTTTCTGTGATACCACTAAAAACTCTAGCACAGCTCAGAATTTGGTGAAACAAGGTATTTAAAATGGCTTCAGAAATATTTCTTAACAGTTACTCGAACTTTTTTGAGTTTTTTTGCGTTTGCTTCGGTGAGGCATCAAAACTGTCTTTGCAACTGGTTGTCAAACGCAGGAACTAAACTGTCTGTTGATAACCTTGGGAGAGCCAAAACTGCTAATTTTGGCCCAGGTCCTAACTAGGCATATGGAAGAAGAGACAACATGTGATAAATGTAATGGGTTCATTTTTTCCCGAAATCAATGGTCAGCCTGGCTAAGGGTCTTCACGGGATCTCAGAAGGAGTTAAATGATGAGCACCACTGTTGTGAGAGGAAGAGCATTTCTGAAAGCCACTGCTGATAAGTAGTTAAAGCTGTTCAAAAGCAGCTGCTGCTCTGAATGTGGAAGTGCACCTGCGAGTCGTCAGATGCAGAGCCAATTTGCTGCTGAAATACCTGCACTGGATTATAGGTACTTACAGACAGATTAGCAGTGTGATGCTGGATGCACTTCCATCCCTTTACTCCTCCGTTTGGGAGCGACTTGTAGCTGGAGCCACAACCTGGAGAATGTGGCATAACCACTCATTTAAAAGATGGTTGATTATTTATTAATTATTATCCTTCTCTGGAGACATTCAAAACCCTCCTGGACACCTTCCTGTGTAACCTCATCTAGGTGTTCCTGCTCCGGCAGGGGGATTGGACTAGATGATCTTTTGAGGTCCCTTCCAATCCCTGACATTCTGTGATTCTGTGATTCTGTGATTAAGAGGTTTCATGTAAGCTGTGAGTTTTATGAAAGAATGTTAATTCGTAGTTGTGTTTTAGCTTAAATCCTTTATAGCTTAAAAAATAGTAATAATAAAGGCTAAATGGTAAAAATCAGAAATTGATACCTACTTGTTTTGGTTGGTCTGACACTCATCCATCAATACACATTTAACCGAAAAGTCACATTTCCAGTTCAGACAAAACATCAGCTATCCTGAAGAGCTGTCTCTGCAGCTCCAACATGCAGGAGGCTAATAGTTAACAGTAAACAGGTTTTTTTATTTCTTTTTCCCAGAGCATATTTCCACCAAAAAGAGCAGAGCATTACAGTAGACCGGATGTTTTAGGTCATTTATTTTGTTTTCGCTTTGGGTCATTTTACAGAAGCACTTCTGCTCTCTAGCGTTAAAATGAGAGCCACTCTACTCCCCAGATATTACCCAGCAGCACTTGGGGGCTCTTAATGATTAATACCATCACAGTCCAGCCACAAACCTTTCTGGCGCAGATAATGCCAGGCAGCAAGCACGCTTGACACTTTTAATGTATAATTAAGTAGAAAAAGTCAGCACTCAGTATGCAAATTTTTCAAAATGATAAATGATGCCATACAGCAGTAGGGATTGATTTGGTGTAAATGAAACTAATTAAGGAAATGTCAAACATAATTAATAAAACAGGTTTAAGCTGCAAAACATTGTCAATTGAATGAATGAGGAGGCATTGGCTCCCATTGTTTCTGCTTTATTTAGGGCTTGTGTTTAGCTTGTACTCTGTTCCTAAATGCACTTTCTCTACCTCACACCCTCCACTACCAATTCCCAGAGAGGGGGAAAATAAATTTGCTTGTCTCTCCACTGACTGCAGAAATTAATTGCAGAAATCTTGTCCCATCCAAGTGTTACATTCACTCACAGGACATTAACATAACTAATTTGAAAGAGCCCAAATGACTGCATAATAGAGCACTGTCAGTATGCCTGACAGTCTTTGGTCATACCAAATTAGCTTGGTTTTCTAATTGAAATTTTTTTCCTAGGACTCTCTTTATAATTTTTTTTTTTTTTTTTTCCTCCTCAGCTTTTCATTTTTGATAAGAACAAAGGTTTTATAATTTACAAAAGAGTGCTTGACCTATAATTACTAGGAGGAAATTAGGGGAGGTAGAAAAGTCAGATTTAGTCCTGGTAATGATGCTGGAGACCTTGCTCCCTCTGGGGAGCCTGAAGAATAATGGAATCTTCTATTTTTACGGGCGACCTGTGCACTGGTGCTGACTCTAACTGTGAATCCACTTTACCTTGCAGATCACTTGCTTAACACTAAAAGTGCCAACAGAATCACAGGCCATTATTCCAAATGTCATTCCGTGCCAGTGCCATTTCCAAATGCCCTTCCCTTCAAATGAATGAATCAAAGAACATCTGCCAGTCCTCTTATCTTGTCCTTGTAAATCTCCTGTTTTAAGAGTTTCACAAAATGAAAGTGGTGCTTAATTTAGGTAAATGGGGTCACCCGTAAGATTTTTGTTTTAAAAAAAGTAGTGCTAGGATGCTTCTTTTTTTTAAAAAAAAAATCCAAAACTTATGTAGCCTGACTTTTCACACACATTTAGTTATAGAGCAGAGGCTCTTTTCCACCAGTTGAGTCATCCCTCCTGATAATTTACTGTCTCCTTTTGCACATCAGACCATGTGCTTGCAGCAGACCATTTAAAAAAATCAAATAGTAGAATATCTTCCTGATATCACCTCCCTAAGTCCAGGTTTCCAACCTGTACACAGATTTAAAGTTAGAGATATGTGTATATGTATTGGTGTGTACATGTATTTTTGTATTTAAATACACATGTGTATGTGTGCATATACATAACATATATATCATACATACAAAAAAAAGAGTTTTGAATCCATTTTATAATTGTATACATATATTATGTATCTTTATGTGTGATTTTTTATATAATAATAAAGATTTATTATTATATTATATAATTATATATATAATACATAACTGTATGTATTCTCCTAATGGATGTTACACATTTGACATAATCCAGTGGTTTTGAAGTTGGTCTTTCTGTATTTTTCCTAAATATCAGAAGGGTTAAGGCAGAATTCGTGCTTGAAATATTTTTAAGGATCATAATCCTTGTTATGTTACCTTTGACGATTTTTTAGGAGGCTTCTTAGTATTATTATGAGATTTTCCATTTCAACAGCAATTTGTATGTTATTAAGATTGCTAACATAATTTAATTATTAGAACTGCTAGAAAGAACAGTGAAGACAACACACATATTTAGTTCCTCTAGATGAGGAAAAACAAATTACATGGAAATAAAATTAGGTGTAAAAACTTTTCAGATTGTCCGTTAGAGAAAACAGTTGCAATAATTTATTAAATCAGTAACAGCTCTTTAAAAAAATACGTAATTTCACTTGAGGACAAAATGATGTGATTATATTTGTGGTGTCGATCAGCTTTGAAATAACTTTGTGTAGGAGCCTTGTGGTAGAGATGAAACTTTGAAAGCTCAAATGGCTTTGGGAGCCACCACATCCTAGGGCTCTGAGTAACCTGGTCTAGTGGGAGGTGTCCCTGCCCATGGCAGGGGGGTAGGAACGAGATGATCTTTAAGGTCCCTTCCAACCCTGATGATTCTATGATTTTCTCTTTCTGCAGAAGAAGAGGGTTGCCCAGGAGAGGTAGATGCCATGGGCTGAGCAGAAGTCCTCAGCTGGTTGAGGACGTTCACCTGTGCTTCAGAAGACACCTTCCAGCTCTTCCCCGGGGCATGCTGGCTGTGGTGCCTCAGAGGGCGAGCCAAGGGCTGCAGGGGCCCTTGTAGATGGAGTGAGAGATGTCAAATACCTCCCAATTTATAAACTGAACAATAATCAAGGAACTAAATCTCCTTTTCCAGATTGTGCGAGAGATAAAATACTCCTGGGACTTCTGTCTACAAATTCTCTTGTTATATTTAAAGGTCTCATTCCCTCATATTAATTATTTGTAATAAAATAAATTATGCACTTTTTACTGAAAATACATGCTGGAAATGAACAAGAACACTAACTTCATGTTAAGTCTTTAAACCTGTGAGTCCATTCCACCTTGAATTCCAGTTACTAGTTTCATAGAATCATAGAATCATAAAATTGTCGGAGTTGGAAGGGACCTTAAAGATCATCTAGTTCCAACCCCCCTGCCATAGACAGGGATGCCTCCCACTAGATCAGGTTACTCAGAGCCCCATCCAGCCTGGTCTCCAGTACCTACATCAAATTTTACACAGTTTCCTCAGCTGAGGTGGGGAAATATTATTTCATGAACCATGAAGTAAGGACAGAGGACCAGTTCAGTCTGTATTTCATGGAATCATAGAATGGTTTGGGTTGGAAAGGACATTAAAGATCGTCTCTTTCCACCTCCCTTGCCATGGGCAGGGACACCTCCCACTAGACCAAGTTGCTCAAGGCTCCATCCAACCTTGTCTCGAACACGTCCAGTGATGGATCATCCACAACTTCCCCGGGCAACCTGTGCCAGGGTCCCACCACCCTCAGAGGGAAAAGCTTCTTCCTAAGTCCTATTCTAAATCTCCCCTCTTCCAGTTTGAAGTCATTACCTCTTGTCCTATCACTAGAAACCCTTGTATAAAGTCCCTCCCCAACTTTCTTGGAGGTTCCTTTCAGATACTGGAAGGCTGCAATAAGGTCTCCCTGGAGCCTTCTGCTCTCCGGGCTGAACAAACCCAACTCTCTCATCCTTTGCTTGTCCCCTGATGCCAATATATTACAAAAAACCCACTGACCATTTATTTTTACATTGTTTCTCAGAAGCATTCTGCAAGATGCTTCAGAAGACCTAAATTTCTTGTGAATGATTTAACCAGGTAACAACTAATTTTTAATTCCCTACGTTTTCTGGAGTTCCCATAAGCTCATCCAAGCTGAGTCAGAAGTTACAGCCCTTTTCCAGTAGCTGCTGTCCATCCTCTTTAGTGCCAGAGTAACATGTTAAATAATGATAACATCTACCTCTGACCTTAAAATCTGTTTCCGTACGTCCAAATATTGTAAATTGAACATTGTCTGTTTGTGTAATGTAGCATTTCAAGAAAATTCTTGTTTCCTGCATCTGCATCTTGTACCTTTTAATTTGTTAAGTAATGTTTGTTCAATTTTTTCCAGCTGATGTTTATGAGAATGTATATTTTCCAAAGCAGAAAAAAAAATAGTTATCTAATATACTCTTATTTCTTCCACTATAGTGTACATGTAAGTGCAAAAATGGAAACCACTGAGAATTTTGAGTTTTAGGATTGTCAGCATGTCTGAGGACTATGCTTGGGACAAGTGTGCTTGGTTAAATATAGGGGTACCTACAAATCTTTCCAAACTCTTTCACTGCTTACTGTTACTATCCCTGACTTTTTAGGGTTGTGCTTAAATTGCCTGGCTTCTTTCCAACAGCTCATTACAGTTTGCTCTAGAATAACAAAGGAATTAAAGAGTCTCAGATGGATCAATGTTTGTCTTAATATGTTGGCATCAAGGGAGATATGCAGATTTCTGCATCTGAATTGGTCCTCTGTCCTTACTTTATGGTTCATGGGAGAAATATTGTAATGCCAGACTAGATATTGAAAATAATGCAGATGATTTGCTCCCTGAAAGTGCTTATTTGTTTCCTCAGACATAATTGGAGCATAGCACAGAATCAAGAATTGTTCTGTTTGGAATAGATCTTTAAGATCATTGAGTCCAACCATTAACCTACCTCTACCAAGTCCACTGCTAAACCATGTCCCTCAACACCACATCTACATGGCTTTTTAAATCCCTCCAGGGATAAGGACTCCACCACTGCCCTGAGCAGCTTGTTCCAATGCCTGGCAACCCTTTGGTTGAAGGAATTGTTCCTCACATCCAACGTAAACCTCCCCTGGCACAACTTGAGGCTGTTTCCTCTTGTCCTGTCGCTTGTTCCTTGGGAGAAGAGCCCGACCCCACCTGACTCCAACCTCCTCTCAGGGAGTTGTGCAGAGCCAGAAGGTCATCATTAGTCTATGATTCTATGATATCACTTTTTGCATATGCATATGTACATGCACACACATATATATATCATAACGTATATATATATATGTATATTGTTTAACTTAGATATCAGTTCTGGTTGAAGGACTCATTAAGACACAAACCACTAAGGGTTGGGACAGTGTTTTGGGGAAACTTCACTGCATGCTTAGAGGGCTTTGAGGCTCTTTGTAGGATCCTCTGCCTGCTGTTGTTGTCAATGTCAATATCAGCCAAACTACACTAGAAAAGTTTATGGAAAATTTTTGAAAAAATTAAAATAAGCACCAAAATATCAGCATGCTGTCTGGAAGTCCACAAATCCATCTTAAGGTTCACCTGCCAACACATGGTTGTTGTTTCAAGAGATAACATATAGTGCTATAGAAACCTAAGTTTCTACTAAGAAGTACATTGGGAGGCAGTAAAGGACATACAAATTTCATATTTCATATTTGAGGAGTTATAATGGTATATATATAGGTTAAGACAGTGGATTTAAAGTGGATACATCATAATCTAATGCATGTTTTTAAATTATCCTTACTTTAAAGTAATTATGAATGATTCAATAAGTGTACTTCACATTCTATCAGAAAATTGGTTAATAATGATAACAATAAAAAACAACAGCAGAAGCAACAACCAGAAGAATACAACCCCTAAATTACTCTGTTCCTCAAAGTAATGTCAGCATGTCATGAAAACAAATAACTTTCAACCTTGGAAAAGGTTTTTCTATAATCATTAAATAAATAATAATAAAAAAGCTCACACATACATTACCTTATTGCCTCTTTTTCCCCCTAGGTTTCAATTTAATGAAACAGACCATTTTTCTACGCTGCTAACTTTCTTATTCCAAGAACACCACGGAAATAGAGACCTATATAAGTATTCTTGAAAATATTGCTTCATTTACAGTTTTCTGAAACACTTTCCGCAAGAAATCTGATGACAAAGACAGTCAAAACAGGAAAAACAATAGGAAAGTTTATGACGTATAAAATGAATTCTTCAAAAGAATTTTGTTTCAAAATGCCAAGGGTTATAAGTCAACTATATGCAGCACATATTACTATTTATTACCTTGCATTTGGCTGAAATTCATCTCTTTTGACAACCTTGGGTAAATCATGTTACATATTTCATAAAATATGAGTGCTGGACCTTTTTCTGAAGACACTACTTAGCGAGTGAACTCATTGCTATTGGCTGCATCCCAGTTGCCATAAGCTCCCTTAAGACCAGGGCTTTTGCAAGGTCCTGTGGCAGCTACACTCAAGGAAAAGGTATTTATAGAAAACATCTGCAATGAGTCTATGTCTTGTCCAGTTTCAGAGCTCAAACAGAAAGCTAAATACAAATTGAGATATGCGAGTTTCACTTTTGAGCAAATTTACTGGGTGAAAACGTCTTTTTTCTTTTTTTCCTTTGGTTGTGTCATTTGAATATGTTTAGAACCCCCCAGAATATACAACTCTATAGCTAACGTATTTTTTATTCTTGAAGGCTCATTATTTTACAGTGAGGTTACTGAACCTAGACCACGTAGTGCAGATTACCCAGCATAGTATTAATCAAAATATACATGGCAAATGGGATTCAAAACAGTGCCAAATAGGCATCTGCTTTTAGCAGGGAACAGAAATGCATTTAGCTCCTTTATTAAAAGGTATTATGGGCAATTTATTTTTAAACCATCTCTCTAACACCATTAACTAGCATATAATTTAATGTACTCCCAAGCAACTTGACTTTTACATTTCCTTCAAAACATTAATTTGCTTTTGCAAATTGATGTAAAAGATGCCTTTGACCCCTGGAATGATTCAAACCATTAACAATAAATTAGATTATCCTTTAAAACAAGATCATCATTTTTATTTTTTATTTTTGGATGGAAAAATAAAAGTCTGCCTCTCTTGTGAGCGAGATAATACTGCTTGCAGAGAAATAGAACTTGGAATAGTTACAGCTATTTATTTTGTCCATCCTTATCTGTGCTAGTGTTAAGGGACTTGCTTCAGAAAATTTTCAAATGTTTTTTAGCAGATTAAATTAAGAAAATTTCGTTTGGTTGTTTGGGATGATTTAACTTCAGGAAATGGTCATTAGGCTCATGTGCTCTCTTGCTGAAGCCCCACCCTCGAGTGTGACAGGTCACTTTGTTCCCAGAGACAACACTAAAATACAGCTCTCCAAGGACATCCTTATTCTCCAAAAAAACAATGCAACTGTCAATTTTCCTATTCAAATCCGTGTGAGGAGAATCTTGCCATTTAACTAAGTCACGGGGCATGGTGATGTATTTGAAGAGGCTCAATGATCAGCAGGTTTAGCTTTATACGGTGGTTTCCACTTGAACCCATGGGGAGCAAGCAGGAGAAATGTCAGAAGAGAGCACCCGAACACTTACAACTGGAGTTTGACAGGGTGGATTCTGAAAGATGAATCTGATATGTTGTGGATATGTCCCAGGAGGAGAAGAGAAACCTCCCTCGTGGGTTGTCTTACGTTCACTTTCCCCCTCAGGTCCCAGGGATCCACACGCTGAAATCTAAGATCCTGATACAAAGCCTATGGGGAAAAAAAATGGCAAGACTCTTACTAACTTTGACGGAGCCCTGAGGGTTTGCTTCAACCCTCTTATTTGCATTTTATAGTGGCATAAACCTCTCTCAGCAAAACATCTAAATACACATTTAATTTAAGCTCGTGAGCAGCAGAACGGATTATTATGCAACTGGTCTTGCTGATCGCAGTCAGAAAGGTGCAGCGAGGTGGAAAAGTCTGGCTGCATGGTACTTTGGCATTTTCTTCCTGAAAAAAAGCAGAAAAAAAGAAAAAAGACACTGATTTATAACACGTGGAGATTGTAACTTTCATCTTAGGACGCGCAGCTGTACTGGTAGTTTCTATTACAGTCCTGTGTAGGGAAAAGGTCTGGAAAACTTGATCTCATTATCAGCCCAATTAATTATAGTTGAGCTATTTCTAAAGGATTTATGTAATATTTATAGGCTTTCTTAAAAGTGTGGAGTGTGGGGTTTTCAATTTATCCCACAGAGAAGCTCTACACTGATACATATCTAGATGTTCAAAATATATCTTAATACATAGATATTGCTAGTCATTAGTATGAACAGCAAGTGGCTTCAACTACCTACTTAATGTGGTTCTCAATTTGCAAGAATCGCTTAGATTGTCTGATAAAAAAAACATCTGCAAAGAAAAGAATTACTACACAAGCTCACACCACACATTCAACTCCTCTGGCAGCTGCCAGTTCCAGATATTAGCAGAATAATATGACCAGAGCAATTATTTGATTAATTATTACAAGAAGTTTTTTTTTCTTAACAGAAACCTGGTATTAAAGTGCAAATGTTTTCATACTTCAAGAGCCTCAAATAGTCAAAATATTTCAAATTAAATATAGTTCAAGTGTTATGCTATTTTATTATCCTTTCCTGACTTAGAGCATTCACAGTTAAGTAGGTACCACTCTGACACGAGATGTGGAAAATGGAACATTTTCATAAAATGAAAAGTTTTTCTTTGCCTGCTTTTGCTGCTAAATGCTCTTCTCTGACCCTTGGTTGCTCCCTGTTATTCAGAAAGCTGCTTTATAAAAGAAAAAAAAAAAAAATCCCATTCCAATTTTTGGACATTTCTACGTTGCGAAACTTTGGTATTCCTGACTATGCAATTTTGTTAAACCGGACTATATATATCTGCTTTTGAAAGTAAGAAATTCAGATTTCAATGGGCATAAAGATTACCACTCAAAGCAGCTGTTACCATTCTGCAAGGGGGAGCATTTCTGACAGTTGGATGTTGCTGAAATGCTGGTTCTGTGATGATCTCTCCTTCCTCCAAAAAACAAACTAAGTCTAGGTCATGGCTAATCTTGTTTAATGGTAGAATATTAAAAAGGTCTGGGGAAAAGTCAAGGAGCCTAATTTGGTAAATCAGAGTGTGTGGGTCATTTCTTTTATATGCCAAAATTGGGATGTATTGATTTTTATTACAGTTACTTGTTCAAAATTTTTCCCTTTTCCCTATGTTTCTACAAATTCTCTGCAAAGTCCAAATATTAGCAGCTTGGAGAGTCAGACATGGAGGTACATTTGGAAAAATTTCATTATCTATCACTTTTATTTGTCCATGCTTAGCAGGTTATAGACGTGATTAAATACAAAACCAAGGCGAGTTATCCTTCTACTTATTTTTCCATTTAAATGCAGAAGGAGAATGTGTAACTTTTTTTTTCATGCACTTCATCTAGTAAAGACCAGGCCATCAAACCATGTTCTGACCTGTTTTATTGAGCTGGGAAAATGAATCTTTACAGTGCTTACATGTCTCTTTTTCCTCAAGCCATCCAGCCTTGACCTCACCAGAGATTATACCCTGAGGGTACCTCCAGCCTCCCTCACACCCTGTGATCTTCATTGTTTCACCCATCAGCACATCGGTATCAAAAGCTTCTTCATATGAACTTTTCAGCAGCCAAATTCAGATGAAAAGCTAATTTATCCTAAACAGTTGCTCCTAGAAAGAGGGCACACTCTTTACTGTTGTGTTGAAATGGGAAGTGACTAATAAACTTTTGCTTAATGAAGTCATTCTGATGTTATTCCATCAGTCTCGTGAACTCCTTATTGGAGCAAGTTATCAGCTGTCCTTCCTTTTCCACATTTAATCAGCAGCCTGGTATTCAACCTTAAACCAATACATATATAAAAATCTGATTTCTTATGAAAAAGTGGCCAAACAATACATATTTAATATATTATGTAATAAATCAATGTCTATTAGTGTATATAATACACATCATATAATAAATAATAAGTACATAAAATATAATGTGCAATATACTATATATAATATACAATGTATGATATTTAATATTAATTATATATGATATTTAATATAAATTATATATCTATATATTAGATATATATTTGAATCTATAACAGACAATACTGAACTTTAGTTTAGGAGATACATATATATA
>VYZX01032493.1:8438-35504 GCA_013401335.1 Brachypteracias leptosomus
GGAGGGGCGGCGCCGCCGAGGAGCCCGCCCGCCGCCCCGGGGCAGGGACGGGACGGGACGGAGACAGCCCTCCCCCGGCACCGGCCCCAACGCTCGGCTGGGAAGAGCACGGCAGGACTCGCAGCCCTTTCCCGCCCCTGCGACAGCCCCGGGCCCGGGGGAAGACACCGGGGCACAGACCTCTGTGCCCCCCGGAGCGCCGTCCCGGCACCGGAGAACGGTTCCGCCGAGGCTGCGCCGCCCGCGTCCCGCCTTCCCGGTGTCCCCCGCGCCTTCACCTTCCTCCCCTCCCTCCTCCTGCTCCACCGCCCTCGGGCTCCGCAGGGCTCCGGGAGCGGACCCGTCGGGGCTCCCGGCGACCCCGCCCGAGCCCCGGTAACCCCCGCCCGTCCCGGTACCAGGAACCGACGGAGACGCGTCCCGGGACTCCGGCCGCCTCCACCCGCGCCGGTGCGAAACCGGCCCCGTCCACGGGCGGGAAAGCACCGACCCCCCGTCCCAGCCTGTTCCCCCGCCACCTCCCTGTGCCGGGAGAGGGGGCGGCGGGAGCAGCCCCGGCAGAGCTCCCTGTACCCTCTGGCCGCACTCACCGGGGTCGGCCTGGCCGGGAGGCTGCGACCTGCGGGACCCGGGCACCGAACTAGGGCCGGACGTTCACCGAGGGGCCGGTGCGGGGCTGCCGTACGTCTGGCCGGTGCTGACCCGGGACCACGCGGCTGCGGGGGAGGCAGAGGGGGGCGTGACGGGACCGGGGACGGCGGCTGCGGCCTCCCGCTGTGCGGGGCGGGGCGGCCGCGGGGTTCGGGGGCTCCGGAGGGGCTCGGCAGGAGCCGGCGCTACGCTCGGTGGCCAGGCGGGGGAGACCCGGTCCCGCCNGCAGGGCTGAGCTGGGCCCTGGAGCCTGCCCGGCCCGGCCCTGCCCGGTGCCGCCGCGGTGGGCGCTGAGCCGAGCCCTGCCCGGGCCGGTGCGGGCAGCCCTGGAAGCGGCCCTGGTGCCGGACACCCGCTCCTACCTCTGCAGATATTCGCGCTGATCGTCTTCTCCTGCCTGATCGGGGAGGGCTACCTCAACAAGTCCACCTCCCCCGACCTCTTCTGCATCTTCAACCACAACGAGGACGCCTGTCGCTACGGCATCGGCATCGGCATCCTCGCCTTCCTCGCCTGCATCTTCTTCTTCATGGTGGATGTCTACTTCCCGCAGATCAGCAACACCACCGACCGCAAGTACCTGGTCCTGGCAGACCTCGGCTTCTCAGGTGCGGGCGGCCGCGGGGCAGGGCTGTGCCTCCACGGCTGCCACAATGGCTGCCCTTGTCCCGTGACGTGGCTGCCGGTGCCTGGCGAAGGGAGTCGCTCCCGCCTGGCTCGCTGCCCACGGGCCACGCGCTGCCTGCTTGAAGAGCTCAGAGGAGCACCAGGCTGGGCGGCTGCGCTGGGCTCTGTCCCCCTGCCCTGATGACAGCAGCCACCTGGAGGGAGCAGGGTCTGTCCTGGGGACCTGCCCAGGAGCAGCAGGGCACAGCCCCAGCCCCTCACACCCCCTTCCTCCCTCAGGTCTCTGGACGTTCCTCTGGTTCATTGGCTTTTGTTTCCTGACCAACCAGTGGTCCTGGACACGGGCCGAGGACGTGCCCATCGGGGCTGACTCGGCCCGTGCCGTCATCACCTTCAGCTTCTTCTCCATCTTCTCCTGGGTGAGTGAAGCTGTGGGGAGCCCGGCCCTGCCCTGCCTAGGAGGGAGTGTGGAGGGGCTGCTGAGGGAGCCCAGAGCAGCCCTGACACTCCCTGTCTCTCTAGGGCCTCCTGATCGCCTTTGCTTACAAGAGATACAAAATGGGGGTGGAGGACTTTGTTCAGAGCTACATCGACCCCACCCCAGAGGTTTCGACTCCCTACTCCAGTTACCCCAACATCAGCCACGAGAGCTACCAGCAGCCGCCCTTCACCCAGACAGTAGAACCAGAGGGTTACCAGCCCCCGCCCGTGTACTGAGCCCTGGCCCGCAGGGCAGCGGTGCCGGTGCAATTCCCCACGGTGGGGTGGGAGGGGAGGGTCTGGTGACTAGGAGGGGAAGGTGAGGTAGGGAGTGATGGCTGCTTTGTGTGAAGGCCACCGAGCCTTGGTGCTGGGGTGCAGGAGGGGCCTGGTCCTGGTGGTGGAGCTGAGCTCCCTGCTGCTGGGATCCAGAGCCTGGTATGCAGGGGGTGGTTCAGCACGTGGTGGGTGATTTGCAACTGCTGAGTGTGGCTCTGGGGAGAGGGGGTTATGTGGGGCATCCTTGGCGAGGCCAAGCTCCTGCCCTTTCTGTTGTGCCTTGGGGAGGTAGCGGGGTGGGCATGTGGTTCATGTCCCCCAGCCCTGGCCTGGTTGTGCCCTTGCCCCTGCTGCCCTGGCCTCTCCTGGCACCGCTGCTTTTCCAGCCCTGCCAGCTGCACCTCTTCAAGTGCCAGCTCTCGCTGCCATAGCACAGCCAGGCGTGCAGCTCCTGCTACCAGCCCCCCGTGCCTTCCTCTCGGCTGCTGCTGGGTGAGCTTGATGCCAAAGCCCCATCTCCTTCTGACTGTGAACCCCACACTGTGCCTTCTGCAGCCTGCACTGGTGCTGGTGATGTGTTGGGGTCTGGGAGCAGCGAGCACTGGGCTCCCTCAGGGTTGTGCCTGCTCCAGCCCCCTGGGGAGGTCCTGGAACACTGTCCCTGCTGACAGGGTACTCTGTCCCCCCTCTCTGGTGTGAGGCTAGTGCCCCGTGCCCCACAGCCGCTCCCTGGCAGTGCCCCAGCTGCCCCACGGTGCCCGCGCAGGCCGGGTCAGCTCAGGTTGTTCTCTCTGTGCCTGTTGAAGCTGTTCCCAGCAGCAGTGTGTGGTGTGCAGGCTGGTGCTGCTGGGGCTGCCCTGCAAATAGCTCTTTGTTTGTCACTGTAGAGATGGAATAAACTTTTTCACCTCGCCACCACCTGCCTCTCTTCTCTGGGGAAGCTGAGCAGGGTTCCTGCCCCACAGGGCTGGGGGTTCCAGGGGAAAGGCAGCAGAGCAGCCCCACCAGCTGCTGGCCTGCAAACAGCACACTCATGCTGGCATCTATTTTTAGGTGATCCTCCTCCTGCTCCTCAGCCTGGTGGGAGGTTGGAGCAGAGCTCCAACCCCCATGAGCCACCCAGCACAGGCCACTGCTGTGAGCGACTGGCCTTTCTGGAGCAGTCTGGTAGAAAACACAGCCATCCATTAAGTTTTTCGTAGCAGTGCTGCCTTCCCCAGCCCCAGGGGAAAGCCCAGGCCTGGCAGGGAAGTGCTGCTGAGCACAACCGTCCTCATTTCCAATCACCCGCAGGGGCGGGGAGTGCAGAGGAGCTTGTGACCTTCTAGGGAGGTGCCTCCTGGGAGCTGGAGGGTGGGGCAAACAGCAAACACTGCCGGTGCATATGGAGATCAGTCCTGGCCAGAAACAAGAGCTCCTGCTCAGAGCTCGGGTACTCTGGTTCACAGGGAACAGCACTTCTGCAAGGAGTGAGGGAAAAAACACTAACAAACCTCCAACAGCCTGAGACTCTTCCTGAAGTGAAGGGTTTATTCCAAAAAGACTGAATACACAGACCACTGCTGGGCTGCCACTGGCCCCTCTGGAGTTCAAAAGCTAGGAAGGGAGGTGGTCAGGCCACCAAGTGAAGCCTCCCTCCCCCTCTTCTGTTTCAACAATAATTTAACAGTCAGTTACAGCAAGTGAGTGTAACGGCAGCAGGGCTGCAGGGCCAGGCTGCCCCAGGTGTCAGCTGAGCTGTGATAAGGGGTGGGTTATCTCCCCAGGCTGCAGCACAACAGGAAGTGGGTTTAAAACACGAAGTTACTGGACATTGTCTTAAGAAACCTGCAATTTAGCAACAGTGCACAAGAGAAACAAACGGCTGCGTCTGCAGGCGAGTGAACCAGCCCCCAGTGCCAGCCTGGAGCAGACCAGGAGAGAGGTCAGACCCTGGTGAGCAATGGGAGACCTGCAGCCTGTGACAGTTCTCCAGGTCCTGCTTGGGTAGCAGCATCAGGAACCACACCCACCTCATTTCCATGGTCTGAAAAAGGCACCTACTTTTAGTCAGACTCCTGCTCCAGCTCCCACAAGCACCAGGTCTGGTTGATGCTCCTCTTTCCTGGTGCTTGGAGCAGGGGACAGTGGCTTGGCAGGTGGAGCTGAGACACTCAAACAGTTTTGCTAAAAGCAGAGAAAGCCAGATCTGGGAGCTGCAGCATTTAGCTTCCCTCCTCAGTTTTCTCCACACAAGAGCCCAGCAATCAAGAAGCAAAGATCTTCCTGGAGGCAGCCAGGTCCAGCTGCTTCACCCCCAGGGGCACGTTCTCCTTGTTTTCTGACCCGGGCTGAGGCTGTTTGCGGAAGTAGCAGGCTCTGCAGACTGAGTGGTATTTGTCTGCTCCCCCAATCACTTCCACCTGGCAAGGAAATGGGGAGGGTGACTCTGCAGAGATCCCTCTAGACCAGCAGGGCTGGCATGGCAGAGCTACAGAAGCGTGTTCTGCTCCAAGGAGACTCACCTCCCTCTCTGCTCCCAGCCTCTTGGTGTAGGAGGCCTCCCGGTAGCACTCCATGCACACAGCATTCAGCTTCACCACGCTCTCTGCCAGGGGCACCAGGTTCAGGATGCTCCCAAAGGCCTGTGCCAAGACAGCAGGGGCTGTTGGGTGGGTTCTATGAGGATCCCAAGGCAGTTGTTGCACTAAAAAAGAGGTGTTTTACCTTTCTCTGGAAAGTCCCATCAAGGGCAGCAACAATGACGGTTTTCCCAGCGTTGGCCATCATCTCACAGAACTCCACGGTGTCTGGGAACTACAGGAGGTACAGAAACAGTGTCAGAGGAAGAAAGGGCAGCACATGCCCAGACAGCAGTGCAGAAACCAGGGCCATGCTGCCTATCCATGAAATGGGCTCCAGACCCACTGTCCTGAGGGAAGGTCTTAACCACAGGAGCAGAGCCCAGCAGGATCAAACTGCCTCAGTGTGTTTCATCCCACCCCCTCCTGCAAAGGATTCAGACTTTGACCCACATCCTGCAGTATTCCCAGAGCCTGCCCTGCCCCTGCACTTACAAACTGCCCCTCGTCGATGCCAATTACCGCAGCGCCCAGAGCCTCCTGATACACGTCCTTGAGGCGACAGGCTGGCAGGGCCTCCATGGTGCTCCTGCGGGGAAGGGAGGATGAGGGGGTGAGCCAGGCTGCCCAATGCTGGGCCCACTAGGCCAGGTCTCCCAGCCCCAGGGACTCGCCTGTCATGCGTGGACACTCCCGTGGTGCTGTAGCGCGTGTCCTTGGCGTACTTCACCAGCAGACACCGGTACTGGGCGAGCTGGAACCGCCGCACCCGCCGCATCAGCTCCGTGCTGCAAGAAAGAGCTGTCAGCAGCTCCCGGGCCGCCCCCTGCCCCCGGGCCGCTCCCCACCCCTGCCCCAGGCCTACCTCTTCCCGGAGAACATGGGGCCGAAGATCACCTGGGGGCAGAACTGCAGGGTCAGCGGCAGGAACCCGGCTGGAGGGAGCAGGAAGCCAGCAGCCCCCGGGCACTGCTCTGGCCACAGCCCTTCCCAGCCCGGTACCGGCCCAACACGCTACG
Source organism: Brachypteracias leptosomus (assembly GCA_013401335.1). Classification (NCBI taxonomy): domain Eukaryota; kingdom Metazoa; phylum Chordata; class Aves; order Coraciiformes; family Brachypteraciidae; genus Brachypteracias; species Brachypteracias leptosomus. The sequence goes on from VYZX01032493.1 coordinate 14,056, forward strand.
GCTCTGGGGCAACCCGTCCGGTGCTGGGGCAGCCTCCAGCAGCCCGTCCACGCCATCACCCCACAGCCCGGTCACCCCCCCGGTACCGGCCCAGCTTCTCCATCTTCGCTAGTACCGGCCCGGCCCACCATTCCCGCTTCCCTCCATCGGTATCAGCACGACCCTTTCATCCCCGCTGCCCCCTCCCCGGTATCGGCTCAGTCCACCCGGTCCCTCCACCACCACTGACTTCCCCCGATCCCGGTCCCTCCATCACTCCTGACTCCCCCTGGGATGGGCCCGGTCCCTCCATCTCCGCTGCCCCCCGTGGTACCTGTATCTGCCCGCGCGGGCGGCTGGGCGAGCCGGGATGGACACCGGGCACCGTCAGGCAGTTCATGGCGCGGCCAGACGGACTGGACGGACTGAACGGATGGAGCGCCCGCGCGCGCCTCTCCGCTAAAGCGCCGCGCCGGCCAATCCGAGAGAGCCTCACTCCCACGCACCGCCGCGCCAGCCAATCACAGGGGGGCTCGAGTCGCCGCCCGGCCGCACCAGCCAATGAGGGGCACAGGCGCGAAAATTTTTATTTCCCTCCGCGCGCCCGCCCCGGTCCCGCGCCGCCTTCCCGGCGTGCACCGCGCGCCCACCTGCGTGCCGGGACGTCTCACGTCATCCCTCGGGGTCCCCGGCCAGGCCCCGCCCCCTGGGTGGCCAGTGGGAACGGGACGGCCCCGCCTCTCGCGCGGCCAATGGGAGACGGGTGGTCCCGCCCCCGAGCTCTGGCCCCGCCCCCTGGCGGGCAGGGACCGCCACGGCGGGACCGGTACCGGCACCGGGAGCATGATCGGGAGCGGGACCGGCACCGACCGCAGCATGGGGGAGTGGCGGGACATGTCCGCGGAGGTAGAGCAGGGCAGGGCAGGGCGCGGTTCTTGTCCGGGTTGCGGGATCTCTCTCGGTCCCGCCGCCCCGGCGGAGCTGCCCCGCACCGCAGCCGCCGTCTCCGGCTCCTCCGCAGGCGCTGGAGGACCAGTACTCCCCCAGCCGCTGGTCGCCCCGGCTGGGCAGGGACACCATCATCCAGGCACACCTGACAGCGACCGCGGCAGGTGAGGAGCGGGCGGCCCCGGGACGGCGCGGGGGGCACCGGGAGCGGGACTGACCCTCGGTGTCCGTCCTCCTGCAGGGACCCAGCGGGCCCGGGCCAGCGCGCAGACCACGCTGCACGTCCCCTACGGCGACGGGGACGGGGAGAAGCTCGACGTCTATTTTCCCCCGGNCCCGCTCACCCCGGGTCGTGCCGCGCAGCCTTCCCGGTCCTGGTCTACATCCACGGCGGATACTGGCAGTGCCTGAGGTGAGGCGGGATGTGCCGAGGGGATCCCTCGGGAAGGGTCCCTCCCGGCCCTCTCAGACCCCGGCCCCACAGCCCAGTTGGCTTCTGCTCCCCCAGTAAAGAGGAGTCGGGATTCGCAGCCCCCCCGCTGGTGTCGCAGGGTGTGGTGCTGGTGGCAGTGGGCTACGACACAGCCCCCAAAGGTACGTGCTGCCCAGCGGGGGCTGCAGCTGCCCGCAGTGCCCGGCACCCTCCTGACTGTGCCCTCTGCCCAGGCCACATGGACGCCATGGTGCTGCAGGTGCGGCGCAGCCTCGCCTTCCTGGTGCAGCGATACCCAGGGATCAGGTGGGCCCTGCGCTGCTCCTGGGGTCCCCTCCTCCCCACTGCCATGGCCGCTGCCAGGCTTCCGAGGCAGACCGTGCCCATGTCACTCCCTGGGTGGTTTGGTGCCAGGGGTGGCTGGGGCAGCAACAGGAGGGGAAAACGAGCCCTGTGCTGTGACAAAGCACAGGATTGAGCGCCCGGGCTCACCTGGGCGAGCACCGGGCATCACCTGTGGCCCTGCTCCCGTGTCACTGTGCGAGGCACCAGTCGATGTACTGGGAGCCATGTCTGAGCTGCCACATTTGGGCTGTGGCACCTCCTCTGCACAGAGCAGGGTGTCCTGAGGCAGCAGGGACTGTGGTGTCACTTCCCAGCACTGGCTCACGGCTCCCTCTCCCCAGAGGCATTTACCTGTGTGGACACTCGGCAGGCGCCCACTTGGCAGCCATGGTGTTGTCCACGGACTGGACGGAATATGGAGTGGTGCCAGATATCAAAGGTAGCGCCACCGTGTCCAGACCTGGCATGAGACCATCTCTGCTCCCACATGGGGCTGCAAGGGCTGCAGAGCCACAGGGGATGAATTGTCCCAGCGACTGCAGCTCACGGGCGCTGGAGATGCTGGACTCTGGGCTCCTGGATAAGCTGCCCCTGGAGCTGTCCTCACTGAGGCCTGGGGATGCAGGTGCAAGGAGAGTTGGCGGGCACTGGGTCTGTCACCCACTGGCACCTCTGCCCGCAGGAGCTGTGCTGGTGAGTGGTGTGTATGACCTCGAGCCCATCCTGCACACCTACGTCAATGACGCGCTGAGCATGAGCTGGTGAGTCCGCAGGCTGCGGGGACAGGCACCGGGGGAGGGCACAGGCAGGCTGCGAATGCCAGCTCTCTGTGCCCTCTGCCCAGCTGGTGCATGTGGCCAACGACATGGGCAGAGATGCCCTCTCGGAAGGGCTGCACTGGCTGCCACCGCGGTGTGTCCCCAGGGAGGTGGCCCAGAGGAACAGCCCCATGCAGTGCATCGCCCCGGCAGCCGCAGCCTGCGAGGTGGTGGTGGCCATGGCCCAGCACGACTCCCCCGAGTTCCGCCGGCAGTCGCAGGAGTACGGCCGGGTGAGCTCGCTGGGGATGCTGCTCTGAGCTGGGATGAGCAGCTCACGGGTGGTACCAGAGCGGTGTTTCTGGGCAATGGCTGCTCAGGCTCGTCCTTGCCAAAGCACCGCTCCTGCTGCCCTGCCCAGGGCGGGTGGGGGTCGGGGTCCCTCCTGCCAGAGCCACTCTCTCCGCAGGCCCTGCGCGCAGCCGGCTGGTCTGTCTCCGTGCTGGACCTCGCCGGTGTGGACCACTTCAACATCATTGAGAGGCTGTCGGAGGAAGGCTACGTCCTCACTCAGGTAGGGGCAGAGGCCCTGTCCGCCAAGAGCTTCCCCTGTATGCCAGGCCGGGTTCCAGGCAGTGGTGGGGCTGGTTGCGAAGTCCAGGGGTGGAGGAGCAGGGCCTGGCACTGCTCACAGGGTTCCTCATCCCAGGTGATTCTGAACATGATTTCAAGAGCTTGATGGCACATCCAGAGCGAACAGATGGGAACCACGGCCCTGCGTGGCAGCGATGGGCAGCCTGCAAACCCCTGACCTGCTGCCCTCCTGCGGGTCTCCTCCAGACACCCTCTGTGCCCACCCTGCTGCCAGGCGGGGGCTTGGACCAGGGCAGCACCAGTTATCACCACTTCTCACCTGGGCTGGCGTTCCTCTGCCGGGGTGTTTGTGCTGGTCTGGAGCACACGGGGCTGGCAGCCCTGCCAGGCTCTGTCTGGGCAACAGGGTGATGAAGTTTGTTTCATCAGTCTCCTTTAAATTACTAATTGCCAATACATCAGCTGGGCTCTGTCCATATGCACCCGCAGCCCGTAGCGGTCAGCAAGGCCCCGGACCTGGGGGAGGCAGAGAAACAGCGGCTGGGAGGGTCCCCTGGAATAGATGGTGTCAACATGAGCCACGCCCAGAGCTCCTTGGCATGGCCTTGGCATCCCTGTGGTGCCATCCTGCTGGGTCTGGCTATGGGCTCCTACCTGTTGGAGGTAGTTGAGGGGCAGTGCCCCCCCCCGCCGAGCTGTGCGTGTTCTCCAGGCAGACGAGCTCGGGGTGCAGGTGGTACTGGCTGCCGTGGGCCTCGCGGATGGTCAACTCCAGCTGGTCCAAGTCGAAGGTCCCATCTGGCAGGTCTGGCAGCACCTGGGAGTGGACGCCAGCGACCTGCACCCCGGGCAGGGCAGAGAGTGGAGCTGCGGGGGGCGGTGTCGGGGCACGGGGGTCCCTGCACCCCCCCAACCTGCACCGGGTGTGCTCAGCCCCATCGAGCCCCCGGGCGCTCCGGGCGATGCTGCTCCCGGCGCCGGCAGCCAGCGGAGGGCAGCAGCAACCCGCCCTCCTGACCCTGCCTGCGCTGACGGTGCCACCGGGCACACCGGGCACCAGCCCGGGCCGGAGTCCACTCGCCCCCAGCAGCACCCACCTGCGCGGCCCCACCGTGCTCGTAGAGGTGCAGGTGGGTGTCCCGGCCCAGGAGCAGCTGAGCCCCTCTGCGCTGGCAATGGCACATCACTGAGGGGAAGAGGGGCTGTGAGGGAGGGGGCACCATGGGCAGCACCCAGCAGGGCTCTCCCGGGTACCCTGGGCAGGAGCGGGGATGTTCTCACCCACCGCACCCTCTATGGGATGGGGGCACTGACCTGTCCCTGGGTTTCTGACCGGGGCAGGAGGGCTGGGCACAGCCCCGGGCACTCACCGGCGATGAGATTCGCCATCGTGGCCGTGGGCACAAAAAGAGCCTCCTCCATCCCCAGGATCCCTGCGGCCAGGCGCTGCGGCTCTGCAGGGGAAGAAGCAGGGGGGTCTGGGGGGGAAAGCTGCGGGGCGGGCCCCGGGGGGCGGTCGGGACCCCCACGGGTCCAGGTTGGCGCCCGCAGCCCCTCTCAGCCACCCCCAGCCCCGGAAAAGCCCCGCTGCGCAGGTCCACGATGCGCTGGGGAGGGGGCCCGGCNCACCGTGGGCTGCGAAACCCGGGCGCCCGACCGGGAACGGGGCACCGGCTTCTGCGGAGGCACCGGGCGCGTCCCGGGGCTGCCCCCGCAGCGCAGCCCCCGCAGCCCCTTCCCGTCCCTCCATCCCCTGCCCGTGCCCTGCGCCCGCTGCAGGGTGGGTGGGTGCTGCCCCCGGCCCCCCAGCTCTCCTGCCGCCCCTCACTGTGCCGGGAGCGTCCATCCCGGGCACGCTGCCTGCGAGACCCCCGGTATGAGGCCACCTGTACCCACATGGCCGTGGCTCCGCCAGTCCAGGCCCGTGGCACCATGTGCTTAGCAGCGATGGCTCCTGCCACGCTGTTCCCGCTGCCAGAGGAACAGAGCAGGGTGACCTTGCTGCTGGAAATCGTTTCCAGCCCTGGCAGGAGCTGGCATGCTGTCCTGTGGCACCGCGGGTGGACATGTACTGGCTGCGGGCACCTCCGCAGCTCTTGGCACTCCCTGCCTGTACTAGGGAGGGGGCCCACTGGCATCTGGCTCCTGGTGGAACTCTCTGCTGTCCCTGGAGCAGGAAATCATGTGCCCAGTGCAGCCTTCCTCCTGTTGTGCTGGACCAGCCGGAGGCTGGTGATGCTCCATGCGGCAGAGCTGGGGGAGCCCGGACCCTGCCTCCCTGTGCTGCAGGTGGGGAAGGGGGCACAGCTCTGCAGCACTTGGCACGTCTCCTGGTCCTGGCAGGGGGAGCAGTGGGATGGGTGCGTTCAGGTGTCCTCTTCCCCTCCGGAGCCATGTGCTGCTGGGCTTGGTGCAAGTGCGGCTGCCTCCTGACAGTCCCGGCCCAACCACCTGCACCACGGCCCCGCCACGCTGCTGACTTCTCCCTCCCTCTGCCACGTGCCACCACATGGCCTCGACCCTCCCAGCCCCCCCCTCTCCCCAGAGCCCTCCACAGCTGCCTGGCTGGCTGCCCACACACTGCACCCCTGCCCGCACCCCTGCACATGGGGCCTCCTCACCACCTCTTGCTGCAGCCGGTGCTGTCAGCCCCACAGACGAGTGAGCCATAAACAGTCCTTCATGGAGATGTTTTTCACACGCAGGGCCACATGTTAACAGTTTTTCTTTATTTACTGCCTCCATTTCCTCTTTGTTCCAGGAACTTGTCCTCCAACTTCAAGCTGCTCATGATTAGGCAAAAAGGCCTCTAATCTCCCCGATCTGATTTACCGTCACTGAGAGCAGACGCTTCCCGTTACTGGCCCTGGACCTGGGAGCGTGGACAGCGGAGCTGAGCCGGCTGCCGAGCCTCCCTCTCCTCCCAAAGCTGCCCCGCCACACACTCCTTCCCAGCAGCTTCCTCTTCCCGTAAGCGCCGGGCAGCCCGGCTGGTCACACCACAGGTGAAGCGCTGGGGGGGCAGAGCAGCCGTGAGGCCCTGGGCTGGGACCCCACCGGGGCTGAGGCAGCGGCCCTGGGACAGGGAAGGCTCCAGAGCTGCTTTCTCTGCTCCCTTGGGCAGGGCCGGCAACTGGAGCATCCTTTGGCCATGGCCTCCCCAGTCACTCATCCATCTGTGACCCCTGCTCCCTGTGGGGGTGGCCAGTGGCCCTGCAGTGCCCATGGGGATGCCAGGCTGGCTGTGGCATGGGGAGAGCCCCACCCTGGCCATGCCTCTTGTCTCAGCTCCTGAAGCACTGGTTTTGGAGACCTGGGGGGCTCTGTGCTGTGCAGTCCACTCCCCCTCAGCCTGGGCAGGGTCTGGGGTCTGTGGTCACATAGGTTGGGAGCTCTTTTACTGGGAGGTGGCCACATCCTTCGCAGGACCCTGCAGCTCGTGGCCATGTGCAGGGCTGGCCAAGCCCAGGCCGCAGGTGTGTGGGCATTGGGAGGTCAGGGCTGGCGTCTGGCTGGCGGCTCGGCAGGCACTCGGCCAGCGGCTGGGGGGCTCGCCTGGGGGCTGGTCCGGGGCCATGCTGTGCCACGGCTCCCGTGGCCACCACCTGCCGGCGTCAGCTCCCAGCCCCACCGAACGTGTGGCCCTGGTGGGCTGAGCTCATGCTCCAGCCGTGCCTCCCCAGGGCTAAAATTAGCAGCCGAGGCCCAAACGGGGAGCCGGGGAGCGGAGCTCAGGTCCCGCCGGGGAGGATCGTGTTTCCCCCCCCGCCACAAGCCTGGCAGCCGCCGGGGCGATTCCCGGAGCCGCTGGGCTCCCCCTGCCCCTGGCCCCGCTGGCAGCCCTGCGAGCAGCTGCTGCCAGGCCCTGCCCCTCTCCCAGTGGCACGTCCCAGACCCTGGCCCTGGGATGAGCCCCGACACAGTCCCTCCGTGGGTGCCAACAGGAGAGGCTGTGGGCCAGGGACAGGCTTGGTGCCCAGCACTGGCGTGGCTGTGCCTCCTTGGCCATTGCTGCGCTGGGGCCAAGCTGCCTGCCCCTGGCACACATGGCACGCATGGCTGCCCCAGGGACAGGGCTGGCAGCTGGCACTCTGCTCCCGGCCTCCTGGCACAGCCAGTGTGCTGTAGGCTGGACTGGGTAGGGGCTGTGGGCACAGGACTGCCGGTGGCACAGGCGCTGCCATGGGTGCCCTGTGCTGGGTGCTTGGGGCTGGCTGTGACCCTGAAGTGCTCCCCATGAGGTCGGGGTTTTTTCCTGCCAGGTTGCCCTGGTCCCATGGCCACTCTGCCTGTGCTGCCTGCGCTGCCTGCTGGCACAGCTCATCCTTGCAGGTTGGGGCCGGACTGGAGGGTTCTGCTCGCACCCGGGCAGGGGGAGCCACCATCAATCATCCCTGGAGGGGCAGGAGCCCTGGAGCCAAATGATTTCCTACTGTCGGGAAGTGTGGAGCGATGCCTGGAAGCGCTGGGACACACTGGGCTCCTGGCTCAGCCTGCTCTGGGCACTGCCAGGCCTCCAGCGCTCTGTGCCACATCGTGGACAGTGCCAGGCTGTGCTGGGGACAGAGGCGGCACTGAGGGATGGGCACTGCCCGCTCTGCCAGCCCCAGCCCGCTGTTGTCTTGGTGTAAAGGTGTCACGGGGGTGTTGGGCTCCCTGGGACATGTGCCTGTGGTTGCTCGCACACATGGCACCCAAACGAGCCCGAGCCCAGCACAAACCCTCGACGGCCCCCTTGGCACACACCCGGTGGGCACGGCTGCCCTGAGCCGGTGGGGTGGCACTGCCGGCCGTCGCGTCCCAGCAGCAAGCCCCGAAGCCGGTGCAGGAGCCGCAGCCCGGTGCACGCCGCCGGTCCCCGGGGCCGCGGAGCTGGCGGGAGGCGCGGGGCCAGCCCGGCCCCCCGTCCCCAACCTGCCGGGGCCGCTCGGGTGACCCCTCCCTCCGCCGGCAACAACTTTTCCAGTAAAACCACCGCAGAAATCCCGGCTTCCCGACAGGCCCGCCCCTCGGCCGGGGGGGCGCGGGCCGCCCTTAACCCTTCCCGGCCCGGCCCCCCGCGCTGCCCCGGCCGCGCTTCGGGACCCGCCGCCCTCACAGCCCCGCTCTGGCTCCGGGTCAGCGATGCTCTCGCTCCCCGGGGGGTCCCGGGGGAGGCAGGGTGGCGGTGCCGGAGCTGCCTGACCCGCCGTGCACAGCCGAGGTGGGTGGGAGAGAACCGGCACGTACCCCGGCGCCGGGGGGTCTCTGTGTCCGCCCCACTCTGGTGTGGTCTGGGAGTGCCACGGGAAGGGACCCCCGAGCTGGCAATGCCAGCGGTGCGGTGGGTGTCCTCCTCGGAGTGCAGCTGGCAGTGTGGGGGCAGCTGGGACCCAGCCCCATCACGGGCAGAAGGAGCTTCCCAAGGGCCAAGGAGCTGGAAAACCGCCTGGGAGGACCCAACACGGGCTGGCACCTCGGGCAGCGATGCAGGGGGGCACCCGGGGCACCAGGCGGGACAGGGTCCTGCCAGAGTCCAGTCGTGTGCTGCTGGGGCTGAGCGGTGCCGGGAGCCGGTGTGTGGGCACAGCCCCTGCCTGCAGCAGGCACCCATGGCTGGGCCTGGCCACAGCTCTGAGCTCTGTGCCCCTGGGTGGAGGCGTCAAGGGTGGCTGGGCTGCTCAGCAAGAGCAGGCAGAGGAGACCAGTGCAGGTGGTGGTGAGAGGGGAACAAATCCCTGCCATGGAGGACAGGGCACGGTGGCTTTGGCTGCGTGTGGACAGGTTGGGTTAGACCCAGGGGACCCTGTTGGTGAGCAGCGGTGCAGGGGGCTGGGGATGTCCCCTCACTCCTGAGCCCTGGTGCTGGGCTTGGGTCTCGGGGGCACCCTGGGAGAGCACTGCTGCCAGTGACAGCTCTGGGCTGGGGGCTGTGCTGGCCTGGCAGCCCTTCCCTAGAGCTGCTTGGGGCCAATCCTGCAGGATGGGCAAAGCCAGGGCTGGCTGGGCACCGGGAGCTGTGCCGGCCCATCCCTGGCTGTGCCATGCCTGCCGCCAGCCCTGGCCCCACGCTGGCTGCTGCACTGGCCAAGCCAAGGCTGAGGTAAGTGCTGTAATTGTTTTCTCTGTGGCCCGAGATGAATAATTGAGAGGTCTTTGAGGAGAATTAATTAGCCCGTTTATTGGCAGTAAATGCTTTTCTCCAGATGATGAAATAGATCCTGAGCCACACGTGGGGCAGGCGGATGCAGGTTCTTGAGGCTGCTCTGGAGCTTGCCATTGCCAGGTCCGTGGTCCAGCCGTGCTCATGCCCTGTGCCTGCCACAGGACAAGTATGCCAGCGCTGACACCCACAGTCTGCTGTCAGCCTGGCATGCCCAGAGCTCACTGCACCCATGACCAGCACTTTGTGCAGGGAACCCAGCGTGAGTGGGAGCAGGGGGCACGCAGGAGCAGGCAGGATCCTGCTCCAGCCCTGCACAGAAGCTCCTTTAAGGCTGCCCTGCGCAGGATGCACTGGTGAATCCCTCTGGGACAGCCCTGCCAGATCTCTGCTCCATGGCACAGCATGGCACAGCACAGCACAGGGGGACTGGACAAAGGCCCTGGGCAGAGGGGCAGGAATGAGCCATGAAGCCCCTCGGCTGCTCGAAGCCATCAGCTGAGTGGTGCTGTCCTGCTGTGCCAGCCCTGGTCGCTGGTTGCGGGCACTCTGGTGTCCCTGTTGGTTACTGGTGCAGCCCCCAGTGCTGCAGTGTGGAACCCCCTACCCCACTCTGTGCCCCTGGGGCTTCCTGCTCCCCCCGGCTCAAAACCTGTCCCAGGGGCTCCCTCCCATGGACCCCCTTGAGTCTCCTTCATGGCTGCCAAGGTGGTGGCAGCTTGGGGGTTGTGGCCTGCACCTCCTCCTCCCCTGGGTGTGAGGGGAAGGGCCCTGCATGGACAGAAATGCTTAAACAAGGATTTCCTTGTTGCTGCACGAGCTGTTTGCCTTGCTCCCAGGCCAGCCGTTAATGAGGTTTGGCAGGAGGCGCTGGCAGCTCCAGCCATCGGATTTCTATAAATCACCCGGTGCTGATGCGTGGGGCTCACCGGGATGGGGCTGCTCAGCCCTGGTGTGTGGGACCACAGCCCAGGGGCTGGTAGCAGAGGGGCACTGAGCGCAGCCATCCCAGCCGGCAGGGCTGGGGCTGCTCTGTGGCACTGAGGCATGAACATCCCCCCCCTTTCGGGGTGGTTGGATGAGCTGCTCCCCGGTTCAGGGGCAGGCTGGGCTGGTGGCTGCAGCCCCGTGGGGGCTGTGGGAGCTCTTCTGGGCAAGGAGTCCCAGGCAGCCCCGGGGGTGCAGAGCATCCTGGCAGGGCTGAAAGGGGCGGGGGCTGAGGGGGCCAAGGGGGCCGTGGCTGCTTCCCAGCAGGCCAGACAGAGCGGCCCCTCCAGCTGTTTGTTTCCAGGAATGGCAGAAAGTGTAATGCAAAATAAAGCAACTTCCCACAACTGAGGTCCTGCCGAGCCCTGATCCCTTCCCACACCCCCCACCCCCCTTCCCACAGACCCGGAGGGGCTGTTGGGTGCTCAGCGCGCTGGGGTGGGGGTGGTTTTGCCCCCCACCTCCCCTGTCTCTGAGTGGAGGCTGTGCCTGTGCCCCCCGCATTGGGCACGCCACGCACCCCACGTCCCCCTGGCCCGGGCAGCCTCAGGCATGCAAAGCAGGGCAGGCAAATTACCCGTCCCTCCGGGAAGCGCCGCCACAGCTGTGGCCGGTGGCCGCCACACAGGCTGGGCCCTGCCGGGAAGCGGCACCGTGGCAGCGGGGCCTGCACGTGGGCACGTGGCACCGAGGCTGCCTGCAGCAGATGTGCCCGGCTGCTGCAGAGGCTGCGGGTCCTGCCAGCCCCACACAGCGCTGGGCTGCCCTGCCCAGAGCCACCATCCCTTCCCCAGTGGGCATAGGAGCCTCGCTGGGATGCCTGGAGCAGGGAGCAGAGATTTGCATCAAGAAGGGTCCCCTGGGAATGGGCTGTCTGCGTTTCGCTCCCGGCAGCCCCATGTCCAGGAAAGGAGGCGCCGGGAAGCGGGACCCGTTATCTCTGATTTCCCACAGCGATGCCGCGCGGGGCTGCGGGCAGCCAGGCAGTTTGCTCTTCTCACCCCTGGGATGAGCCTGTGCGGGTGAGGGCTGCAGTGGGATGCTGGAGAGAGCAGGGCTATGCTGTGGGCGCGACGGGAGCATATGCCAGGTCCTGCAGGTTGGGCTGGGCATGGGGCAGCCCCCTTTGACAGCCCCCGTGGCTGGAAGAGCAGAAGGGCTGAGCTGGGCGACCGGCCTGGGAAGAGCTGCCAGTCTCGAAGGTGGTGTTTCAGTTCCTGCTCTGAGTGTGTTTCCCTCCTTATCAAGAAACTCCTCTGTTCTCACTCTGAGAGAGAGTTTCTGTAGCGAGTGGAAACTGAGAGAAACCCCAGCCCTGGCATGTCCCTGCCGACCAGACGGGCCCCTCTGAGGTCACCACCAGCTGCAGGGAAAGCCTCAGCCCCCAGCCCCCTCCCTGCCTGGCCCTGGAGCTGCTGCCCCCAGGGCAGTGTGTCCCCACAGCAGGATGGCACCAGATTGGCACCAGGATGACAGTGGGCGAGTGCCTGTCGGAGCTGCCCCTCCATTTGCAGCCACACGCCTCTGCCCCATCAACATCCCCCCGCTCTCTGCTCCTGGCAGCCTGGGGACTCACCAGTGCTAATGGGGATGGGATGTGCCCAGTCTGGGCAGAGTGGAGATGCTGCTGCTGAGACTGGTACATCCCCTGCACTGGGTCCTGCTGCTTCCCTCTGTTGGCAGCTGCTCGTGGGTGCGAGCGCAGCTGGGGGCTCCGAATGGCAGCCCCCCCAGTGGTGACAGCCTGGCCAGGCAGTGTGAGCACAGGCAGCACGGGAGAGCCCACAGCTGTGCAGGGCACTGGGATGTGCAGCTCTGTGGGTGGGGGCACCCATGCCACGCTGGGAACCTGGGCTCATCCTGGCCCCCTTGTCAACTTCCAGGGCTCCTCAGAGCAGTGGCTGCGGGTCCAGAGCTGTGAACAGGAACCCCGGCGGGAGGTTGTGCAAGGAGGGACCCTCTTGGCCAGGAGGGCACGAAGACTATTGAAATTCCACGCTCTTACAGAAAAGCCCCTGGGCAGGATTCCTGACAGGGGTGATTCATCCCCGCTGGAAGCGATGACTTTGTCTCTCCAGTAAACTCTCTTCAGTCCAGCAGAGAAAGGCACAGCAAGAGCCACCGTGCCTTCGTCATCACCAGCACCCGCTATGGGTGCCAGGACTGCCCCGATCCCCCGTGGGCAGCACTGGGGGTGCTGGGCAAGCCAAGGAGGGCTGGGGGTGTTGGGCACCACTGGGCAGAGCAGGGGTGGGTGCCAAGCCCAGGATTGACTCCCTCGCTCCCGACCCTGCGGGGGCCTTCCCTGCCCCAGCTGCCACCCAAGCCTGGTGAGGGCCAGTGCCTTGGCCAGGTGCTTTGGGGGCACCGTCCCCCACTAGTGAGGGCACGTGGGGCGGCCCTTTCCAGGAAGCACATGCGAGGGCAGCCAGGCTGCAGAGTTCCCGACAGCAGCTCTGGTTTTAATAACAGCAAATCAATGGATGCCCGATTCCGGCCAGAGCAAACTCCGGCGCTTCCTTCCCTGGCCTCCCTGGCCAGTGGATTCCCTGTGGGGCAGAGACGACCAGGGTGGGAGTCCCGACCCTGGCGACCTCGTGTGCCGTTCCCAGTGCCCACTGCCCACGCCTGCCCTGCCTGCTTCACCCTGGCACACTGCCTGCACCCCGGCCCTGTCTTGTGGGGAGGGGATGGTGGGGGAGGTCGGGGATCCCCACTGCCCCTGCCCAGCCCTGTGCTGTGCCCACCCCATGCAGGTGCTGCCTGCAGGGCTGCTCTGTGCTGGGCATTCCCAGCTGCTCCCGGCCGCTCGCCTCCCCCAGCCCCGCGCTGTGATTCAGCCTCTCTTCCCCGCGGGTTTGCACAAACCTCCCTGCTCGCTTTGTGCTTGTTTTGAGAACAGATTAGTCATGGCTCTTAGCTGGCTTCCAGCAAACTGCACAACAGCACCATGGAAAAACGAGAACAGCAAAGTGATGACTCAGCGGGGCTCACACTCCTGTCCCTTGGGTGCCAACTGTCCCCTCCTTCTGCACAGCCCCGGGCACCGGTGGGGTCCACCCGGCGGATGCTGCACCTGGGCCAGGGAGGGTGATGCAGGGAAAGAGTCCGGGGCAGTGCCTGCCTGGAAGCAGCGATGGGAGAGCAGGGGAGGTGCTGATGGGTGATGAGCCCATGAGTGCAGCCTCTGCCCTGTCCCCAAGCCCCTTCCTGTGCCCAGCGACTGGGGGCTCCCCTCCTGCCTGCTGGCACCTCACAGCCCCGAGCGTCTCCAGCATCCCGCCCCAGCAGCTCCAGCTCAGCACCTCAGGGAGGCTGCGTGGGTGTGGGGGCTGCTGCAGTGCAGAGAGATTACCAGGACCCCCTGAGCAGCAGCTCTGCTCCTCGCTGCTGCAGGGCTGAGGATCCCTGGTCTTGTGGGCTCAGCAGGCACCCCTGGGCACCTGTGCGCCGGGGCCGTGCCCGTGCCAGGAACTCCCAGGGTGGGCCCTTACCGCACCTCGCACCTTGCTCTGCAGCCCTTTATTACCCTGCCTTGGCCGGCTGCCCGGCGGCACGGCGCGCTGCCAAGTCTCTGTGCCAGGTGGCTTATTGTGATCCCATGGCGCTGGACACCAACTGGTGTCGGCTGCCAAGGATGAACAATGTAATTGCTGGAATTACAGTAAAGCGCTCGCTCCCATTCCCACTCGTTAAATGCTAAGATGGGGCCCTTGGGTCCTTCTAGGGAACATCTGCTCCAGCTGTGCCCTCTGCCAGCCGCACACCCTGTCCTTGCCCACCTCTGCCCATTGCCCTTGGCCTGGCCAGCACAGGCTGGAGCTGATCTCTGCCAATGGGCCCTGGGAACCATGGGATGGGCACAGCCTGTGGGGACTTTTGGGCCCCAGTGCATCAGTGGGGAGGGGGCAAGCAGGCAGGGTCACACTGGGAGCATCAATGCCGGCTCTGCAGACACAGGGTGCCGTGTCCGGGAGCCCCAGTGGTGTGTATGGCACTGACGCTGCCGGCTCCTGCACCGGGACCGGGGCCGGGGCCAGGGATGATGCGAGGCCAAGGGATGCTCCAGGGCTGGGGTTTGGCACCTGCCCATGGCTGCTCTGCCAGGGTCATCCGAGGACTCTGCACCGTGCTGGGCAAACACATTGAAGGCAGCTGGCAGCCTGCAGCATGGAGCACCCACGGGGACCTCCCATGACGCGCCGTCGGCGTGCCCATGCCCGTGCCCGGCACTGAGTGCAGGTGGCCGGCACCTCATCATGTCCTGTGAGTGCAGGTGCAAGAGCAGCTGGGCCTCAGCCAGGGTCGGTGGCTGGGGTTCGGGAACAGGATGGGGTCTGCCCATGTGCCAGCACCTTGGCCTGCCCCTGGGCTGGCACAGGTGGCACTTGGCAGTGGGACCCTCCGGCCCCAGGCAGGGGCTGGGCTGGGGCTGCAGGATGTGACCCGCTGCCTCCCACCCTCCAGCAGCACCAGCAGCTCCAGCACCACCAGCCCCCGGGCTGCTTCTCCCTCCACCTTGGCCGCGTCCCCAGCTGCGGGCGGGGCGGGGGGGCTGCAGTGCCATTGCCACAGCAACGTGGCTTTGTTTGAAACCTTCCTCTGAAATGTCAAGACTTTCTTCGGGCTCCAGCTGCCGGGATTAAAACTTCCTCCTGGGCTGTGGAAACACTTGGGGAGGGTGTGTGTGTGTGTGTGTGTTTGGGGGGGTTTCCATCCCAAAAGTCCAGTGCTGCCCAGGCAGCAGAGCTCTGTCCCGCACCGTGCCCGGGAGTCGTCGGGTGCACGGTCCTGCTGAGCTGCTGATGGAAGGAGTGAGGAATCCGCAGCTGCTGGCTGTGGGTCTGGCCAGGGAAGCAGCAACAGAGCGGGGTTTCCATGGGGATGTACACAGGCCTCTGGGCTGGGTTGCAGCCCAAAATACCCCCTGGCCTGGGCACAGGGCTCCCGCTGCTGCCCTGTACCCTCCTCGCAGCCCTGCCTACACCGGGAAGAGCCGAGGGCCAAGCCGGGCACATGAGAAAGGGGCTTGGGGCAGCTCCTGTGGCCACCAAGGCTCTGCCTCCTCCATGCCAATGATGGGATGGGTCACCACTGGACATCACCACTGGCTGAGCCCCTGCCAGAGCTGGGGACCTCCTGCCACACCACAGGGCCATGCAGAGGGGCACAACGAGGGGATGCTGTGAGACTGGGGGATTCCTGAGGGTCCCAGGGACATGGAGCTCCAAGGCTGCACATCCCTGCTCCTCCTTCAACACAGGGACCCATTGCCCAACCTGAGCCAGTTGCTGGGGCAGCTGGAGCCAGCCCTGGGCTGTGCCGCAGAGCCTGAGTTTGTGCTTCCCGGCAGCACGCAGGGAGCAGATGTCTCAATCCCTGTTCCCAACTGTCCCCGTGGCCCGGCCCACAGAGGAATTGCCATGTAAGGAGCAGGTGGTGCCTTTTACAGTAAGTCCCCGGCTGCTGCTCAGCCCTTTCCTGCATCCTACTGGGAAAGGCGGCAGTGATGTGGGAACGTCCTGGCGCTGCGGAGGAAGTGCACAAGGGGTGTGCTGCGAGGTTGGGGTGTTCACTGCGAGCTCCCTGCCTGGTTCTGCCACCCCGGCTGCCTCTGGTGCTGCCGTTCACTGCCACCTTCCTTGGAGTGACCACTGAGTCCTCGGTGAAAGGACAGGAGGGGCTGTTGGGTGACCGGCCCCTTGGGGGACAGCTCAGCCAGCCCATGGGGACACCCTTAGGGTGCCCCATTCAATGCCACCTCCCTCCCGCTGCAGGCTGTGGGTCGTGCCCAGCCCCATGGGTGGCCTTTCTCAGACAGCCTGGCACGGGGCCAGTGCCTGTGCATCCCGCCAGCATGGCCCAGATGGGACAAGAGGGCTCCAAGCAGGAAGGTTCCCTCCTGGCACAGCTGCTGCCCCTGCGAGGAGGCACGTCTCATATCCACACACCAGAGATCACGGCCAGGCTGTCCTCAAGGGTCTGTCCCACTCCCCAGGGGTGAGGCTGTGACCAGCTGGGCATCACTGCATGGCTGGGGTACCCGCAGCAGAGCCGTGGTGCACAGCCGAGCCCCCCCGGCCGCTGCGCTGGCTGCTCCGCGGGGCTGCGGCAATCGCAGGCTGCAGTTGTTTCCTGTTTTGGGTCTGGAGATGCTGGTATGCACCAGAGCAGGTTTTCTGCACCCCCTGACCTCGCAGGGTTTGGGTTCACCATCCCAGCAGACACTTCCTTCTCATGCCAGTAACTGTCTGGCAGTGTGGTGGGAATCATCAGCAGCTGCCCCATGCCCCTCTGGGAAGGCTGGGCTGGGGCAGGGTGGGGGTCCTGGGGCAGCCACCTGTCCCTGCCCAACCACCCTGCTGTGCCCCAGCACCCTGGTGGGCTCTCGTGTGACCCTGCTCGTTCTTGTCCCATCCCATTTTTGCTCATCCCTTCCCTACCCATCCTGTTCTATCCCATCCTGTCCCAGTGCCAGCTCAGCCCCAGCACAGAGGGAAGCCTGTGGGCAGCTTCAGCCTCCAGCCTCAGGCTGCCCTGAGTCGCTCTCTGGGAATGCCAGCCATTCACTGGAGTGCTCCTGGCCAGGCAGGTGAGAGCCAGGTCAGGGTGAGTGGGGCTGCAGCATCACCTGCCTGGCCCCAGCTCGATGGGCAGCCTCATGGCACCCGCCTGGTGCCCAGCCCTGGGAGACAAGGGTGGGGACAGCTGCAGGACTGTGGTGTCTCAGCCCTGATCCTGGCCCCCTGTACTTGTGCCCTGTTTCCCATCCGCCTCCCCTCACCACCGTGCAGAGACAGGGTCTGATCACTGCTGAGACCCCCTTCCCGTCCAGGAAGCCCCTGTGGGATGAGCTCAGCCAGCCCCAGCTGCGGGGCAGAGGGGAACTGGCTGCCCATGACACGCTCGAGCGGCCGCTTACGAAACATGGGGCCAAGTCCGCTTGGAGAAGGCGAGAGGTTTGTGAAACCTTCGGCAGGGATTTGCCCGCCGGCCGCCGCGTCACCGCTGCCGCGAGGTTGGGTTTATTCCAAGAAACCCAAGGGGCTGGTGGAGCTTCCCGGACTCTCGACTCAGCCGCGGGTTGCAGCATCGCCACGGCCTGAGCGGGAGAGAAGAGGCCCCGAACGGTGCTCGGGGCCCTGCTGAGAAGTGGTGAAGCCGGAGCCGATCCTGCAGGGATGGGGGAGCTGGAGTCTGGCTGGGGGTGACGGGCATGGCCATTGTGGGCAGCCCAGTCACCCTCACTGAAGGGCAGCACCCTGGCTCTGCCCTATGGTGGGTGCTGTGAATCCCTTGCTCTGCTGGGAGGACTGAGGGGAACTCAGACCCTCCAGGCTCCCTGTTCCCCATCCCCTGCTGTGCCTAGTTCTGCCCCAGCACTGCGATGCTCCTCCTCAGGTGGTTCCTGACGGCAGGGGCTGCTCAGCACCGCGGTGCTGCTCCCACCCCATTCCCTGGCACGGGCCGGGAGTCACCGGTGCTGCCGGGAGCCCTGACGTCGGGGATGTGCCTTGGCAGGGCCTGGCAGGCGGCCACCCTTGCGCATGGACATTCCTCACATAGCTCCGGCGGGTGCCCAGGCAGGCTGCGCTGCGCTTACTGGCAGCCCGTGAGCCACGGCCCGGAGAGAAGCACCAAAATAGTTGTTGGGACCGTGCCGTGCCTGCAGCCCGAGCAAACACACTCCCCATCCCTCTGCTCCGGGGTGATTCCTAAGGGAAGCCTTTTCCCAGCGGATGGGGTTCCCCGGGCGGGAGCTCAGTGCACAACGCTTGGCACGATGCCCACGGTGCAGGGCTGGGGGTGCTGCGGGGGCTGTGAAGCACAGGGTGCTGAGCACAGGCTGCTCCTCGCTGCCGGGGGCTCTGCGGGGCTGCAGGGGTCCGGCCTCTTCCCAGGAGTTTCCCCCATGCCCCCTGGAAGCAGCTCTCCAGCCGGACATCACACTCCCAGCAGATGGACCTGGAGGTTTATTCCCAAGCCTGATTCACACCCTGGTTCCTCTGTGGGAGGCAAGAGTAGAGGCCAGGAGCTGCTGGGAGCAGCAAGACCCCGGGGGAAATCCTTTCCTTCCTCCTCTTCTTGTAGCCTTCCTTGGGCATCTGCTCTGGGCCAGGCTGGGGTCTGGAGGGTGGGGTCTGCACAGCGCAGCCCCGCTGGCCTGGGATCGAGCTGTTATCCCTGTGCTGTGGGGGTGAGCGGGACCTCAGTCACCCTAACATCCTCCCTGCACCCACTGTACTTGCAGCAGAAGTGCCACAAACCCTCTTGGTGCCCTCCTCCCGCAGCTCTTCACTCCATCATGTGCTGCTTCCACCTTCCCCTCCTGGAACTGGGCTGGGGGCAGGATGGGAGCGCAGCACATCGTGGTACGAGTGCTGTGAGCAGGTCTGCACTGGGGGCTGTGCCACGGGCCAGCCCTGGCCACCAACTCAGCTCCTCCATGCCCAGTGACGGGCTGTGTCGTGCAGTCCAGGGACAGTTGGTGGCTGCACCATGAGCAGATCCTGTCCCCGCGGTGCCTTGTGGCTGGTGGAGTGAGGCTGGGGGCTCGGCTGTACCTGAGTGCTGGGGCAGAGCTTGTGCAGGCCGGGCTGTGAGTCACCGGCGGGATCACCCCAGCACTGGGAGCGGCTCCAGGAAGCCGGCGTTTACGTGGTGTAAACACCATCCCGGCGTCGCAGTGAAGGCAGCGGCTGGGGAGGAACGTGCGTCACGCCGGGGGGGCCCGGGCAGCCTCGGGGGCGCCGGGAGAAAACAAACCAGATCTGGAGTTTTTCATTAAAAAATAGTGCTCTTTATTATAAATTATGGAAACACTTCCTTTCTGAATATAAATATAAATATGTGCAAAGTTTCATCTGAGTTTTGTTTTGGTTGAATTTTCAAGCATGGTTTTGCTCAGCCCTCGAGGCTGGAGGTGAAGATGGAATCTTTATAAAAGACAGTGATTCACGTTGGCCTGTAAACATCCCTTCGGTTTAAAAAAAAAGAAAAATAATTAAAAAAAAAGCCAGAAAAATCCAACCGCTTCTCTGGGCGGACGCAGAAAAGCACTCGCAAGATGACACGCTCCAGGGGACGCTCCTGACGTGTTCCTGCGGAGTCGGTGACAGGGTCTGCGGCAGCAGCCGGGCAGAGGTGGGTGCGATGCTCCGGAGTCATGGCCCCGCGGCAGCACCGGCTCCTGGTGTGCTCCTTACAGGGCTCTCAGTGGTGTCAGGACAGGCTGTTTCCCCTCCGGCTTTGTGGCTCGTCTCCAGGACCGTCACCGCACAGTGTCATCAAACCATGTGCAGTAACCCAGACCATGAGGCAGGGAGAATATTAAGGCTTAGTCCCCTGGAAAATGGCAATGAGGGGAAAAAAGGCAGCGACCTCCAAGTCTGGGGCCTGGTGTGAAAGGAGCTTCCACCCACAAGGAGGCAGCAAGAGGTAAAGTACAAACGGGCAAAAAACACCTTCCCCTTAAAACGGGGGAAGAGTGATCAGGCACTAGTCGGGCTCCAGCGCTTCCCGTGCTCGGGCAGCAGAAGGGAGCTCTCACCGGGACACCCCCGGTGCGGTCCCGCCGCGGCTGCGGGGATGCGGCTGCTGGGATGCACGTTCCCCCTGTGCCACGGGTGCTGTCCTGGCTGCCCAAGCCCCCGGAGGCTTTGCTGAGGGGCTCTCCACAGCTGTGGCGGGGAGGCCTCCGCACTGGGCACACTGTAACATCCACAGTCCGACCGGAGCAGTCTCCTTCCCCATGCAGAGGGGGTGTCGCTCTTCCTTGGGGGTTCCCCCCAGCACCAAGGGCGCCAGGCTGTGCTGGCCACAGCCCCGGGCCCACGGCGGCTCGCCACAGTCCCCCTCCTCTCCATCCTGGAGGGAGAGGCCTGGCGGGCCCCAAGAGTCCCTGCGGGGTGTTGTGCCTGTCCCCGGCTCTTGTGCTTGTAGCGTGTAACCTCGCTCCATGGGCCCCTTAGAGGGGGGCATCATACTGGTCCAGGAACTCCTTGATGGGAGCCGGCAGCTGAGTCATCTTCTCATAGGAGTCCAGGTGCCCGTTGACGGTCTTGCGGCAGAGGTGTTGCAGGGTGGACACACTGGAGGAGAGTGGACGGCTCAGCACCAGGGGGATCTTCTCGCCGCCCGAGTAGATGTAGTAGGTGCGCTTGGGGTGCAGAGTCCCCCCTGGCTGCTCGGGGACGGTGCAGGGCGCGGGTGGCATGTAGTGATGTACCAGCTTGAGCACGCAGTCGAAGCGGGGCACGGGCTGGCTGCTGCGAGGGTCACTCTGCAGGGAGAAGCTGCCACCCTCGCACTGGATGCGCAGGTTCTTGGTGCCCGACTCCGTCTTGACGCTGAGGGTGAAGAAGTGCCGCTGGTCCGAGCTGTCCCTGATGAGGAAGGTGCCGGCTGGCTCGGTGCTCAGCAGCAGGTTGGCCTCGCCGCCCGTCACTGTGCTCCAGTAGAAGCCGCTCTCCTGCAGCTTGCGCACGGTGTTCACCACCAGCTGGTACTCGCTCTTGGAGCTGAACGTCTTGAGGCGCAGGCTGGTGTCGAGGGGGCGGCTCATCCCGGCGGCGGGGAACTTGCTGTGGGTGACCATGGCGCAGGGAGCCAGCTTTGCGCGCTCGGGGAGCTGCTGCGGGAGCAGCCGCTGCTACACCATCACCTGCAGCAGAGACGGCGTGAGACACGGCGACACGGCACCCCCGCGGCCCCCAGCTCCCTTCCCGGGAGCACCGGCATCCCCGGATCCGGGCTACTACCCCCCGCCGCGGCACTCGCGTCCCCCGCCCGCGGCTATCCCCTTGCCGGGCTGCATCGGCTCCGCCGGTCCCCGGCTATCTTACCCCCTGGGGAGCACCGGCATGCCCGGCCATTGCCCTCCGGGGCACCGGCATCCCCGGCTATCACCCTCCCCGAAGGGGGCACCGCACCCCTGGCCCCCGGCCACCGACCACTGGCATCCCCAGCCATCTGCCTCCCGGGGGGCCCCGGCATCCCTGATGCCGGGCTATCCCTCCCCGCGGGACATCCCGGTCCCTGCCTTCCCCCTCCCGGGGTCCGGTCCCGTCCCGGGCAGCCCCCGTACCTGTGGCGCGGGTACGGGAGCCGGTCTCGGCAGTGGCGGCGGGGCCAGTGTGTGTGGCGGCAGAGCTGCCGGGGCCGCCCGGGGAGGCCTCTTATAGCGGGCGCAGAGCCCGCCCTCGGGTTCCTGGAACTGCGCGGCTTCTTGTAACGCTGCCGGCGCCCTCCCGCCGCCCCGCCC
>VYZX01032493.1:38155-122807 GCA_013401335.1 Brachypteracias leptosomus
CGCTGCTCGGCCGCCTCTCCGACCGCCTGTCCCGCGGCCGCGACCGCCGCGCCCGTAGGTAAGGAACCGGACCCCTCCCGGTGTGGCCCCAGTTCGGTGCCCGCGGCCGGGCGGCCTCCCCCGGGCCGCGGCGGGTGGGAGCCCTCGGCCGTCTCCGCTGTCGGTATGGCGTTTCCCGGGAATGCCCGTGAGGAGCTCGCTGCCCTGCGATCACCTCTTCTCCTTCCGGGTCGCGGTGCTGCCCGGGGGGTTTGCTCCGTGTGTGCCCGGCCGGGACCGTCAGAAGCGCTCCAGCGGTGCGGGGAGTGACGGTCCTGCCGGTACCGGAGCCCTCGGCCTGCCCCGGGCCGCGCGGATCTGCAGAAGCAGCTGCTGTTCCCCGCAGTGAATCAGCTACTGAAGAGGCTGGTCAGGGTTAGGGCTGGTTCTGCTCCTTAGGCTCGTTCGAGGCTGTCCCTCTGTCCTGGGGGCGAGAGCTGCTCTTTAATTCCCTCTCTTTTATTTACTTTTCTCTTGCTGTCTTTCAGGTGCTAAACAATATTGCTCATTTATTACTTGTTGTGTCCGTTCAGTGCTGAGGGAAAGCTGGGGACAGACTTGAGCAGGGCTTGTTGGGACAGAACAAGGGGAGATGGTTTTAAACTAAAAGAGGGAGATTTAGACTGGAGAGAAGGAGAAATTTTTGACACTGAGGGTGGTGAGAGCCTGTGCCAGGTTGCCCAGAGAGGTGGTGGCTGCCCCATCCCTGGAACCATTGCAGGTAGTCCTGTCCGTGCTGGGGCTGCGTCCACAAGGAGAGAGGTGGGGGGCAGGGGGGCTGCTCTTCCTGGCCAGGGTCACTGTTAGCTGGAGGAAGTGAATTAACAAACCGTTTGCTGGGGGGTTCCCAGTGTCGTTTTAAATGGACCTGAGGGGGCTGCTGTGTGAAGGAGCGGGCCTGCCTTCCTCCTCCTCACATCTCAGCTGCACCACGAGCAGCATCCAGGAGCTGACCTCTGTAAACAGCCCAGACTTCCCTTTCTTCTCTCCTTCAGGGAGCGGCAGGGCCGGGGAGGCTCGGGGGTGGCTCTGCCCTGCCCGGTGCCAGGCCATGTGCCACACTGAAGGGCTGCACAGCCACAGCCTGTGACATCCTGTTGGTATTTCCACAGCTGCACTCCCCTGAACAGCCTTTCCTCATTCCCGCCTTGGTTTTGCTGCTACTTGTGAGGCTGTGTGCTCAGGAGTGCAGCTCACAAACCCAAAATGTTAATAAACCAGAGATTGTCTCTCTGTGGAGCCACCCCCAGGGTTTGGAAATGATCAAACGAAATGCTTCAAAGGGGTCTTTAAAAAACGGCCTTTTCCTCCAGCCTTTGGGCATCACTTTGTGCTGTACTTGGGGAGGGTGCCCTGGAAGGGTTCTGTGTTTGTTTTAGTTTCTAGTGCCTGATACAGGCTTCTGGAGGAGCTTATTTTTTAAGGGTGGCATCTCTCATGTCCTGGCTGTTGTCTCCATGCCCTGTGTTAGCCCATGTACTGCTCTAGATCCCTGGGTAAGCCAGGGAAATTCTTTTCAAACTTCTCTTTTGGCTCCATCAGTGTTTTTTATCATAGATAAGTTACTAGACTGAGCCCTGGAAGGAGGCAGCTGGACTCAAAGGCAGGTGGTTTGTGGATCCCCCCACACGGTGACGTGTGTGTGGGTGAGAGGACGGCCCCGATCCTGCAGTTTCACTTCACCTCTGTCTCGACAGATGAGGTTTTACAGTGAATGTTTCAGCCCCATCATGAGTTTGTGTAGCAAAACCACAATTTTTAAAAATAGAACAAACACAAAAAATCCCTCGTTTCTATTTAGGGTCAACTTCTTATGCGGAAAAGATTTGAGGTGGTTCCTTTTAGTTCTGTTTTCGCTTTCCAGCTAACCCGATGATGTGGAGTACTTGGGAAGACCCCCCTTCCCTGCCCCATTTTCTGTTTCTCTGAAAGCTGCTTTGTCAAAGTATGGAATTTTGATGATTTCTTCATAATGTGACGTCATTTCTGACTGTGCTGTGCTGGAAGGGTTGTGTGGTCCTTGGGGAGTCACTTGAGCTGCTTTCAGTCAATGGTGAGTCGAAGCTGCTGCTTCGGTAGGTGGTTGCTGTGCCACCAAAAATACTGATTTATGTGATAATTATAAAAGCCTTAGGATCTCAACACTAAATAAATTCTAAAATTATGGTATTGGATTAAAAGACCAAGCAGTGCAGATGTTCTGTAAATTGTGTAGGCAGTGAAAAATCCAGAGTATAGGATTAGTGGATATCAATACATGTATAGAATTAGTGGGTATCAAAACGTGTGTAGAATTAATCTGGAGGCTCAGACCAAGTGGTGCTGGTGCCGCAGATGGATTTTACTCCCTCAGCAGCTCCCAGAAGGGGCTGCCTGGAGAGCCCAGTCCATAAACCACGAGGCTGTTTCACCAGCAGTTTTCCTACTCTCTGCCAGAAAATGGCTTCTTGGAATCGTCTTTTGGAAAGTGGCTTCTCAGCTACTGTGCTGGCTCCTGGAAGTGTAACTGGCCAGGACTGACCAAGGGAATAATCAGGAAAATATTCATCTCCTTTTGCTGATCAACTGTTATATAAAATGTGCCACTGTTACATCAGTGGGAGTAGTTCCAGGGAGCATAATTTGTGACCTGCAGGGCTTGGTTGTGGCCATGGCTTTGGTGCTGCTCCACAAGCTGTGTTCTTGGTCGGGTTGAAAAAGAGCATTTTTGGCTGCTGGTCTGAGTTTCCGTAGCTCGGTCTCGCTCTACTTGCTGCCCTTGCTTGGTGGGGATTAGTGTTGGGTCTCTGCTCCCAACATGTGGCCTGTGCCTTCAGATGAGAGTGGAGTGAAGGTGCACAAAGGTCCTGCAAAGATCGACTGGAGTGTGCTTGAAAAACAGTATTTCTTGTATTTCTTTTCTTCTTTGATTATTTATTTTTTTTAACATCTTCTATGGGCTGTTTCCATCATCTTTAACTGCCGGTGCTGGTCATCTGGGGAACTCCTGGGTGTTGATCTGCTGAAAACTGCCATCCTAGGAATTCTTGCACAGATTGACTCAGATTTCTGTTGCGATGAATAGTCAGTGACAAAGGGGTGGATTTTCCAGGAAATGCAACTGCAAACTGTCTGGCTTCTGCGTAAGGGGGTTCGGAAACCTTGTGAAGATCCAGGGCTTTATCTTGAAGCAGATGAGTGAGATCATCTTCTTGGAATCTGTGGTCATTTGAGCTTTGGATTGTGGTAAAACCTAAAAGTTCCTCGTAAGAAATTCTGGTAAAAGTCATAATCAAGTTTCTTCTTGGTTTGTGGTGGTGGCAGAACGAGTCAGGTTGGGTCACAGGGGGGTGGCTCCCTGCTGGCCTGAGGGACCTGGCATTCCTCCGGGATGAGACCAGCTGCCTTGGTTCTCTCCTGGAAGCAAGTCTGACTCCTGCTAGTAGGATTTGAGAGCAGAACGTTTTCTGGCAGGTTTGGGGGTGTGGTTCAGTCCCTTGCTCATTGATTCCTGGATCTCATGGGAGTCGCTGCTGCTAATTGTGTTGAAATGTGGTTTTGTCACGGGGACAAACTCCTACCAGGGGTTCTTGTATGACTTGGTGAATTTGCATGAAGCCTCCAGAGAAGCAAAGATCCATTTCCTTCTTGTCACCCCCAGAGTGTGACTGTTAGCAGTAAGCTGGTTCTTCCCTAAGTGACTTCAAAGGAATTAAATTTGTTCTGAAATTTTTTTCAAGAATGAGCTTCCTGCTGCTGTTTCCCTGACAGTTACTTTGAGGTTTTTAGGAGAAGTTCTGACCTTCTTTTAGTACCCGTGAGGTCATTATTGTAGAGGGCCACCTGATGTTCTCAGTTCTTGGCTCATACCTGTTGAAACACCCTCAATCCTTTGGGACCTTGTTCTGGTGCTGTGATGTCACTGGGACTTGCACTCAGGCACTTCGTGTTTTGTAGAGGGTTGGGGTTTTTTTTTGATAAACTTGAGGAGTTGAGGCAATTTATTTATTTATTTATTTTTGTTAAGGAACTTTTAGAGGAGTGTGTTTTTTTTTTTTTTAATACTTCTTTACCTGGAATAGAAAGAGCTGATCCTTAGCCCAACTGAGAGCTAAGATGGGCATGACAGTGACTGTTGGCCATAGCCAAGCTGATGCTTTGCATGTGATAAAGACACTCCAGCAGTGACTGGTTACAGCTACAGCTGGTACCACAGCGGCCCCACCAAACACCTCATCTGGGGTGTCTGCAGAGTCCATGTCCTCAGTTCCTTCAGCTTCCAGCCTGTTTACTCCCCTGTGCTCCTCTTCTGGTGACAGCAGTTTCCCCTCGTCACCCCTGCCAGCTGGGGGAAGGGGCTGATGATGTGAAGATCTATTCTTCCACCTTTCCCTTCTGTTTTCTATTTCTAGATTTTGGCTTCTGTTTCTAGGTTTGGTGATTCAGCCAGGATTGTGGAATGGGAAAAACGTTCTTGCCATTGTGGATCCTTATGATATGTTGGCCATGGTTGAAGCTCTTTCTTTGCCTACTTGAAGGCTGTTTGTGGGAAGCAAATGGTCCACCATGAGGAATTTCTCCATCTTTCTTTTCACAGGTCATCATGGCTTGTCCTAGCCCCACTGCTCACCCCTCCCGTCCCTGTGATCACAGCCCCGCCTTGTTCTCTCTGCCCAGAAGGAGCACACAGGTTCCAGTGGATTAGGAACTTGGTGCCAGAGTTTGGGATCTCCAGCTCACATGTCAAGGTGCTTTCATCCCCAGCTGAATTCTATGAACTCTTGAAGGTGAGTTGCAAGTTCCAAGTTGTGGGAATGGCTTTTGGGGGCTGGGAGCTGCGGTGGTTGTGGAGAATCACAGATAAGTTGTTGGGAAGAAGCATCTGCAGGTTACTAGTCCAACCTTCTGCTTTAAATGGGCTTGTTGTCAACACTGGACCAGGTCAGGCTGGCTTTGTCTGGATGAGCCTTGGAGACAGCTGAGGAAGGAGGTTCTGCCCCTGGGTGAGCAGTTCCAATGCTGCCCCATTGTTGTAATTTACAGGTTGTTTCTGGTGTCAGACCTGAACTTGCCAAAGCTGTTTGGCTGCTGCTCAGCCATAACAACCAGGAAGAGTTTGACTCCATCACCTTTGTAACCACTCTTCAAGTGGTTTCTGGCTGTTGGCTCAGCCCCCCCGGCCTCCTCTTGCAATCCAAAACACACAGAGCTCCTGTGGTCCCTCCCAAAGGTCCTCACAGTGTGACTCCTGTCACATGGCATCTCTTGGGGAAACAGGAGGGCTGGGGTGAGAATTTATTTGCTCAGCTCAGTCCTTGAGTCTTTTCACTCTGTGTATTTAAAGCAAGTTTAAGTACTTCTGAAGCACAACCTGACGTGGCCATGGTGAGCTGCTGGGGAGCAAGGCTTGGGTGTTGAAGGAGCAGCCTCCACCCCCTGCGTGGTGATGAGCACAGGGGAAGGGAGCAGAGCTCTCTGCACACAGGTCTCCAGGTTCTAGCTAGTTCATGGGATGGGACGCAAAGAGTTAAAGCAGTTGCAGGATGGAAGCTGGGATTGCCAGTGCTGATACCATCCCAACACTGAACTTATTTTCTGCTCCTCCCAGGTGCAGATAAAAGCAGCCAAGCAGCGAGTGGTGATGGCGTCACTGTACCTGGGAACGGGGCTCCTGGAGCAGGAGCTGGTGAGTGTGGGAGGGGGTTGGGAAAGGGAGAAAGAAGGTGCCTGTCTGTGAAAAGCCTCCTGTTTCTGCAGGTGTCCGTGAGCTGCAGTTGGTGATGTCCTTAAGATTTCGTTATGGGGATTCACTTTGTGTGTGTTTCCCCCTCTCCCTGGGGAGTTCTCCTGGGTCCTGGCTGCATTTGTGTCCGTGGGGAATCTGGAAGGGCAGTGTGTGGAGTTTGTTTCAGGCCCAGTACAGCTCTGTGGAATGACTGAACTTTTTCATGGGATAATGAACCTGATCCATAGACTGAGAGGTTACTGGCACAGTGTTCAAAGGGTTCTTGCAAAACTGAGGTGTTGTGGGTAATTTTTTTTTTTTTTTTCTGGCATTTTTCTTGCACACGGCTGAAGCTTCCGTGTGTGGTGCTGGTTCTGTCCTCCCGTGCAGCACACAGAGGCAGCTGCAGCTCTCTGTTCAGGACTGAGGTCAGGTTAGCTCCATGGTGTTTGACTTCCCTCTGGAAACAGAAGCACTGCCTGAGACCCTTAGGAAGAAGCCCGACCTGGCAGTTCTGACGTTAGAATGCAGATCACACAGTGGGGTGAAGGGGAGCAGAGCCCTGGGCAGGGCTGTGTGCCTGGCTGTGTCCGGGCTTGTACACGGGGTTTGAATTTGCATGTCACAAACAGCCTTGTAGTTAAGGAGTAAACCTGCAGCCTTTGTGAGCTCCTACCAAGGCTTCTCCTTGGTAATGCAAATACATGATTTGGGAATGATGCTGGGATTTTTTTCTGCTGGAATTAATTGCTCTTCAGAGTCTTGAAGGATGTGGGCCTGTAAAATCGATGCCCTTTCATGTGTTGCTCCAGGCTGGCAGAATAGGATGCCAGTCTGAGAGATGCAGAGTAAAGCAACATGTTTTGCATGAGTAGGAGACTCGTGGTAGGCTGTGGGAGCTTTCATGGCCACCAGCTTCTTGGCTGCTCAACACTTTCCTTGTAAAGCTTTATTTGTCTTCTGTAACGACTAGAGAAATCTCTCTCTGCAGGTGGATTGCTTAGAAGAAACACTACAGAAGTCACTGCAAGCGAAAGGTTCGTCTAACCTCAGAGTTTCCATTCTCCTTGACTACACCAGGGGATCTCGGGGTAGGTATCACCACACTTTGCTTCCTTCAAAGGCTCATTTTACAGTTAGGGTGGATAAAATGTTTTTTCCAAGAGGGGTTTTCTTGACCAATTGGACCTACTTGCTTAAACCCTACACCTTTCCAAGCTGGCTTTCTGTAAACTCCCAGAAAATCTTCAAGCTGAGCACCTTTTCTTCCAAAAATAGGTGGTATGAGTGAGAAATGTCAAACTCTACCCTGTGCATTTGTCAGTTCATTTGCCTTTATCCATGGTGATTTTGTCTATTTCCATTTCTAAAGCAAAGTGGGAATTGCTAGAAGTAGCATCACCCTTAATTGGGAGCCTTTGTGGTGTCTCCTGTAGCCTGTATCAGCAGTGTGAGGTGTGGTGTGATTGAGGAGCTTGAATGGTGTCAGACGTTCCCAAGGCCCATTCATCAAAGAACACACAGTTCAGGATGTCAATTTCAATATTGACCTAGTACAAATGAAAGCGATTGAAATTAACAAGAAAGAAATGGGAGAACACTCCCATCAGGCCCTGGCCCAGGCTGCCCAGGGAGGAGCTGGAGTCACAATCCCTGGAGGAGCTCAACAAACGAGTAGATGTGGTGCTTTGGGACATGGTCTGGGGGTCAGGGAGATGTTGGATAAAGGCTGGACTTGATGATCCTGGAGGTCTTCTCCAACCTAAATGATTCTATGGTTCTAACACGTTCAGTGCCCGCAGATGAGCTGGGTGCTCGTTATGTGAGCAGCTCCTGGCCGAGGAGCTGTGGTGTGGTGCTGTGGGGTATCCCCAGGCTGCTGTGGTCCCGTGTGTGAACTCCCTTTGTCTCCCAGGCAGGAAGAATTCCCGGACGATGCTGGTGCCGTTGCTGCAGCGGTTTCCTGAGCAGGTCCGTGTGTCCCTTTTCCACACTCCAAACCTGCGTGGACTTCTCAGGCTCCTGATTCCAGAGCGTTTTAATGAGACCATTGGACTGCAGCACATCAAGGTCTATCTCTTTGATGATAATGTGATCCTCAGCGGGTGAGTCCTGCCTCTTCAGGCCCTTACACACTTCCCGTAGCTGAGGTTTTGAGGTGTGCATGTGACCAGAGCTGTCTGAACTGGCCTTTCCGTAGTGATCCTAATCGTGCTCCTCTGAGATGGAAGAGCAACCACAGCTCTTCCACACAATATTCTCGTATGAAGGAGAGAGTCTTTCTCAAAAGGAAAAGAGAAAGATTTCTCAAGATTCAAAAGGAAATGCCCAATTTGTATTTTAGTCCAGTTTCATGCAGAGTGAGATCTGTAACCTAGGCTGGGGTGTTCAGGGTCGTGCCCCTGTGCTCTGCTCTGGAACTCAACTCCTCTTCTTCTCTCCTAGCGCAAACCTGAGTGATTTGTACTTCACCAACCGTCAGGACCGCTATGTTCTCCTGCAGGACTCTCCCGAGATTGCAGATTTCTTCACGGAGCTCGTGGATGCCATTGGAGATGTGTCTCTGCAGCTACAGCAAGACGATACAGTCCAGATGATGGAAGGGATGGAGCACCCGTACCAAGGTGGGGGGAGTTGTGTGTCTTGGGTAGGTGATAAGGTCCAGAGGAGGAGAATGACAGCCAGGCTCTAAGTTTGGCTAGAACTCCATCCATTTGTGAATTGCTGAGGGTCTGGCCGTTGTTTACAGGCTGCAGGGTGTCCCATTTCCTGACATCCATTATTGAAATCAGGATTGTTTGAGTTTGGAGACTGGGTCTGTCAGTGCTCCTCACACGGAGACTGATCTGACGGTGTCCAACGGCTTGAGATGCTTCTGTAACTGTCTTATTGCTGCTTATGACCATAAACAAGAACTT
Organism: Brachypteracias leptosomus; assembly: GCA_013401335.1. NCBI lineage: Eukaryota > Metazoa > Chordata > Aves > Coraciiformes > Brachypteraciidae > Brachypteracias > Brachypteracias leptosomus. The sequence continues at coordinate 46,817 of VYZX01032493.1, forward strand.
AAATTCTTTGAGAGATTCTTTCTGGTTTTGATATTAATGTCTATAATTCTAGAAGTTCTGTGTGTACGTATTCTGAAAGTTTCATGAATGTAGTGCTATTTTTGGTCATTAATATTTTGTAGTTGAGTCTATTCTGGGCATCAAGTGAATGTTGGATTAGGAAGACCAAGAAAAGCACTGAGATGGGAGGAGCAGGACATCTGTCTGTCAGGCTGATTGCATCATAGGTTCTTGTCCTGGCCTTGTGCACTGCTGTGTGATGTAAGCTTGGAGTGTGGGCAGTGGCTTGTTTTGAATGTTCCAGGTCATTCTCGGTTACTAGTTTAGCTTTGCCTTGGTCTTTCCATGTCTCAGTGGGTTTTTCAAGCTGCTGCTAGTCAAGTTTCTTACCCCTCTTAAAGCTGAATATTTTTTTTTCTGTAATGTAGCTTTGCTAACCTTAAAACATCTGGTTTTGAGACTCAGGGAAGAAAGTTGTGTGGCCTTTGTGTTAGCTCCTTTTTGTTCTCTTATCTGTGTCCTGTCAGGAGTTTTTCCTGGTGATGTGTAGCTCTGTACCTTTCAGTCTCAAACATGGTCTCCTGTGGTTTTCCTGCAGGAGACAAGATGGCTTATTGTGAGATAGCGAATCGAAGGGTGATGGAGGTGATCAACTCTGCCAGGACACGGCAAGAGCTGCTTCATGCACAGGCTTTCCACAGCAGCCAGCAGGGCAGCTCCCTGCTGTCCCAGCAAGGCTCTGCGGGGCTGAAACCAGAGCCCGACACCTGGATCTACCCCTTAATCCAAATGAAACCCTTTGGGATTCAGATTGATGAGATGGTCACAGAGACGCTGCTGACAGAGGCTGAGCGGGACGCCAGGATATACCTGACCACGGGCTACTTCAACCTGACACAGGCCTACATGGACCTCATCCTGGGCACCAGGGCTGAGTACCGGATCCTTCTGGCCTCACCGGAGGTGAACGGCTTCTTTGGTGCCAAAGGGGTGGCAGGTGCCATCCCCGCTGCCTATGTTTACATCGAACACCAGTTCTACAGCGAGGTCTGCTACCTTCACCAGCAGGAGAGGGTCCAGCTGCAGGAGTACTCCAGGGCTGGCTGGACATTCCATGCCAAAGGTAAGATGTCCGTTGCCCAAGAGGGCTTGTTCAGGCAGCGCTGGAGACTTGCGCATGTTGGGTTGTGCAACTGGCGAGGGGCTGGTGGCTGGGTGCCCAGCTGAGGCTTAGCCTCCAAAACACTCATCATCCCAGGGTCGAACATCTCGCTTGCATAAACCTGGGAGGTTTGGATCACTCAGGGGACAATCACACAAAGTCACATCGTGCCTGTGATTTCTCATTCGAATACAGCCCCAGAGATTACACAAGAGTTGTTCCCGTGGTGACAGAAAAGCTCTGTCCTGGTGTGAAGCTTGATGTGAAAGAGAAGGAAGTGTCTGGGTTTGTTTATGGCCATAGTAACAGTTGTGATGCAGCTTCTTGTATCTCTCTGGCTGCTTTCAGCAATGAGAAGCAATGGCTGTTCCAGGGACCTCTGGGTGGGATCTGCAGCCAGCAGGAAGGGGGCTCACTCGTGGTGACTCCCCAGTGGTCCTGGACACAGCAGGTCCTCATGGGGATGATGTGAGTGTTGAGGAATTTGTCCCAGCTCCTGCTTGCAGCATACAGGAAAGTGCAGCCTGGTGAATAACTGCACCCATGTGCCTTCTGGGAGCTGGAGGCAGCTGGAGAGGAAGTTGCTGAGAAATGAATATTGCTTAATGAATGTAGTTAATAACAAACAAAACTGATTAATTCTCCCATTATGGTCTTCTGTAGAAGACCCCAGGTTCTTTCTCATTTGATGGTTTGTGTACTGCTTTCACAAGCTCAGGGCCACCCTGACCAAAGGGTGAAAATTTCTCCTGGTTGCTGCATGTGACACTTTATAAATATCGAGGTTCTTACAGCTCTCACCTGGAGGTGACCAGTGGAACCCCTCACAAAATGACTTGATCCCGTGGTCAGGCCCTTGGCCGAGCTGAGACATCTTTGCCATGTTCCACAGCATCTTGTGTTGCTCTGCTCCTCTGCCAGCAGCACCTGCCCTGTGTCACCGTGTCACTTCCCACGATGCCTCATGGTCCCCCAGGACGGCTCTGCTCCTGGGAGTGGTACCCAGCCTGGCACCAGTTACTGCCTGGCAGTGCCCGAGGGGTATTTTTGCTGTTTGCACGTGTCTGATCCCAGGGCTGGACGGAGCAGCCCCCGGGCTCTGCCCGGTTCCTGTTCCAGAGTTCTCCTGTTGTTTGTTTGAGGGACCCACTGTTAATGATTGTGGGAATGCCACTATCTGCCTCCATCCTGCAGCACTGGCCAGGGGAGGGGTCAGTGGTGGTGGGGACAGTGAGCTGCTGAGTAGGCCTTGACCAAAGGAACTACATAAGTGCTACTGGGCTGCCTCTGTGTCGAAACTACAGCCTTCCCAACAATTGTTGTGCCTCTCCTGCAGTGAGGTCAGTAACTCCGGAGCAGTAAACCCCTTATCTCTGTCCCCAGCAGCCTGGAGGAGGTGCTGCCTGGCTGGGGACTCCTGTGTGGCCTGTCTTCCTGGAAGCACATGCTCAAGCAGTCTGTGGTTCACAGATTCCCCCTCTTGCTGGGCACTGCTGGCTCCGAGTGGGATTTTGTGGTTTGGCAGGGACCGAGCTCGGAAGGCACAGGCTGCTTGTCCCAGCTACTGAAGTGCACGTGGCAGCAGGTCCCTTCCTGGGCTGGCTGTGCCAGCTCGTGGCAGTGCTCCGGGCTCCATCTGCTCCGTGGTGCTCCCTTTGAGAGAGGATACAAGTTCTGCAGCTCCTGTGCTTGGCAGGAGGGATGGTCGGAGACATTTCCCTGCCTTGTTTCCGTTTCCTCTTTGGAGTTCTGGAAGGATCAGCTTGAGCTCCCTTCCCTGGCAGGCTCTGCCCTTTGGCACGAGTTTGTTTCTCCGGCTTCCTCCTGCCGGAGTCACGCAGTGTGTGAAAGAGAGGACAAGGAGAGGAGTGAAGAGGAGGAAACCCTGGGGACAGATGAAGGGCAGTTGCTTCTGGAAGAGGAGGGAGGTCTCTAGCAGCACATAGTGCCTGTTAATCCTTCCTGTTTGGGCTAAGACAAGACCCTTTAGTCTCCTTTAGGATCAGGTGGATTTACACCAAACACTTTGGCTGCTGTTTGGTAAAACCTTTCCGGCTTCTCCTGAAATGCTTGGTATCCTCACACACCACATCCCGCAGCGTGTTCCCAGCAGGGTTAGGGCTGTCCCTGGGCCTGTCCAGGATGTGTGTGGCTGTGGCAGAGCAGCCGTGGTGCACGTGTGAGCATAGAACACCAACCTTTGCAGCAAGGGCTGTCACCTGGCCATCTGCCTGCACAGAGCACATCTGCCCATCTGCTGCTGCACCTCTGGCCCTGGTGTTGTGGGTGACACGGGTGCATCCTTCAGGATTAGGGTCCCTTCCATACCAGTGTTGGGTGACAGCGCTGAGCAGGGGGGTGTTTGCTCCCAGATAAACCTGCTGTCGAATGGTGGCTGGGAAATGGTGCTTCCCTTTTCTGGGAAGGTGAGTCACTGTTTGAACTGGTCCTGCTGAGTGGCCATAAAGCCAGAGACACTGTAAAGGCTTTGGGGCTGCCACGTGACCAGTAACCAAGAGCGAGGAAGCTGTTCCCCAGGGCTGCTGCCGGGCAGAGCTCTGCCCCAGGCACCACGCAGCCCTGGCAGCCCTCCTGTTTGGTGTCAGAACTCGCCGGATCTCTGCAGCACTCGGGTGCTTTTTGTGGCTCCCAGAGCCCCCCAGCATCACCACCCCTGCCCTGCCGTGGGTGGGGTGAGCCTGGGGAGCAGCCAGTCATGCCACCGAGCGATAGGCAGTGCCACCCCCAAGCCAGAAGATGGTTGAAAGTGGCAGCGAAGCTGCTGAGTGTGTGATGTGGGGGTGGGGAGGAGGTTACAGGAACCAGCAGTGAATCGGCAGCTTCTTACTCAAGGCATTCTTGGAACTGCTCTGGGGTTGAGTTAGGAAACCTGCTTCTATTTTAAGGACTAGGTGGTTTTTATGCTAGGGTTTCTTTGTTGTAGTCTTTGAGTGACTTGCAGTAGGGATAATTCATCTATCAGGGACCTGCCCAGGCTGTTCCGAGCACTTGTTTCATGCTAAGTGGAGAGGAGGCACTTCTTGAGTCCATTTACACACAGAGAATGGCTGGATAGGCTCTCCTTGGCAGCAGTCCTGGCTCTCCTGTGGCATCCCTTGCCTGTCCAGCTGTGCTGTGGTGGTGTGCTGGGTGTTCCCACCTTTTGTGTGAGAGAACAGCCCCGGGTTGTTTCACACTCACTCTGGTTGTTGCACTGACAGTTGTGTGCGAGCTGTGGTGGGGAGTGGACGTGGGAGTCTTCTGTCCTGGCAAGAGCTTGATTTCATCTTGGGGTGGCTCCCCAGGAAGTGAGTGGGTGTAATAATTTGCACTTCTCTTACGAGTCTTTATTTCATGTAAACTCACCTGGCAGGGCAGGGAGATGCCTCCTCATGTCACTGTCCAAGGAAGGGGTTGGTCACCATACCACGCTGCTTCCAGCTCCAGAGCTGATCGACTGGGCCTGGCTCCTCTGCCCACTGCTCTGGTGCTTGATGCAGGTTTTACTGCACTGAAAAACTGTTGGTCTTATCTCGGTGTTTCTGAGACACACCTTGATGCCAACCGACCTCTGATGTAGCAATAGTGACTTGTTCTGGATGATTTTGGGGCCCCTTCCTGCAGTGAATTCACATTGTCAAGGATGTGTACCCGGGGAGCCCCCCTGGTGAGAGCACAGAGGTTTGCCCAAGCTGTGCAGGGTGCCCGGGTTCATAGGAAGCTCTGCAGGACGTGCTGGGCTGTGTGTGGGGCTGGTTTTGTGTCGTGATCTCTTGTAGTGGCTGCAACCTGACGTGTTTGGTTCACTGAGGGAGGTGGTTGTGTGAGGCTGCCCGGCTCACGTCCGCTGTCTCCACGTTCCTCTCCTCTCCTGTCTCTCCCGCAGGCCTCTGGCTGTACCTGGCAGGGAGTGACCTTCCCTGCCTCACCCTCATTGGCTCTCCCAATTTCGGGTATCGGTCGGTTCACCGGGACCTGGAAGCTCAGGTTGCAATAGTGACAGAAAACAAAGCTCTGCAGCAGCAGCTCCACCAGGTAAGTGGCTGGTTCCGGGAGGTAACGTGGCCGTTGTGCTCCCCGGGCACACGGGGAATGCTGATGACGCAGTTGCAATAAAAACCTACAGCTACAATAATTCAAAACCTTCTTGAGCGTAGGAAGTCTCAGGGAGCTGTCAGTTAAGTGACTATTGATGAGATGCCTGCTGCAAGTGCTTCTTTCTGGGAAATGGAGGCCATAACGGGAAAGAACATGTGTCCCCAGTGAACTCGAGTGCTGGGAGGGCTCAGGCACTGGATGTGGAGACACAGCGTTCAGAGCGGGTCTGCTGCTCCCCTCAGCTCCCTGAGCATGCAGCGAGCTCTTGGGCCTTGTGCCCAATAGTTAGGCATGGCCAAGGTCACACCACGCTCGGGGATAATGAGATCAGGTCCGTTGAATTGCTGACCTTGGACTTCTGGAGGATTTTGCTTCTCAGGCATTTGGGAAGTCTTTTGCAGGAGTACAAACGGCAGGCAGGCAGCTTTTGGGTGGCTGCCTGCAGGCTGCAGAGGTGAGCAGAGCCCGGGGAGCTTAGTTCCTCTTGTTCCTACAAGAGGAGCATTTCTGGGCTGGTTGGATTGCCCGTGAAGTTACATGACATAACGTGGTCTTGAATAACGACGTGACATTACACAGTCTGGACACAAATGTTTTTCAGTGGCTCAGTGTTCAGCGTCACAGTTTGTTCTGTTTCTCTTTCTGATGAGGCAGCTTGGGCTGCCATTTCTCCAAATCCTGTCAGGTTCTCCAGCTGGCCTGGCTCTGAATGTTCTGCTGGAGCTGACGGTGTCCCCAGTGCTCTGATAGAAGCACATTGGTTTGGGGCCTCCGTGTGTGACTTAGGGATCTCAGGCTGTGCTCTGTTCAGCCAAGCCCTGGCCTAAGGAGGCAGAGCTGTCTTCAGGATCAATGGGAATTGCCCTGTTGCATCAGGGCTCTTCCCCAGGATGAGTCACAGTACATCTAATCAGAAACAATTGTATTACTGGAAGAGTTGCCCGAACATTTCAATTCATACCTTGCCTCTGCTTGTTTCTAATGGACAGGGAGAATCAATAAAAATGACAAAGGAATTTTCTCACATGGTGCTGCAGTGATCCCTTTTAAAGGGCTTTAAAGTATTCCCGTTTGCTGGAAGCTGGTTTTGAGGTTGGCTGCTTGTTTACTGTTCTGTGACCTTTATTTAGAAGACTTAATACATTTCTGGTCTGCTGCCATGAAGCCACTTTGCCCGGGTACCATTCAGTGCCCTTGTAGAAATGTGTGATGAGGTCTGGGCAGAAATGTGAGTGCTCTGGGTCTCTTTGAGTGCTCCCCTGAATGAACTGAGCTTCAATTCAGATAACTGGTCTTGCTCTCAGTGATCTCACTGAGTCAGATGACCACAGAGCAGCGTCTTCGCAGCCGGGCTGCCTACAGCTCCTGGAACATTTGGGGTTTCTAAAATTAGACTGATTTCGCACACAAATATCTTCCTTCTGTTGGCGGTTCATCTTTTTGGTGTTAGTTTCCAGTGCTTGGTTCCTGCTTCCCTGTTTAGCCCCGAATTTGACCAGTGCACAGTATTTTCTGTTGTTTGTGACAGCTAAAAAAAAAGGATGATGAGCAGGCTCATGGCAGCTGCTCTGCTCCTTGTTTGTTGGCAAATCTGGGAACTTGACTGGCCTTGATAAGCAAACCCCTTGTTTGATCAAACAGCTGCTTCCACGTGTGATGTGAGCACATATCATCGTGGTGATGGTTCATTTCCTCCTGCAGCAGCCAAGTGTGCACTGGAGAAGCCTCAGTATTTCTGGTAATTTAGCTGAAATCATGAGTGCACATTCATTTGAAAACACAGGGCTGGAGCATGTCTAGAGAGAGCTGCGCAAGCTGGTCTCCTGAGATTAGGGCAAGGTTTCCTTTTCTGGCAATTATGGTGAGGGATTTAGGATTTTCCTGAAACTGAAGCTTAGCATCGAGCAGCTGCGGGGCACAGGAAGGCAAGACCTGCCACCTCTGCTCTTGGTAGGGTTTAAAGGGCTGATTCTCATGGCTGGGTTCCTGGGCTCACTGATGGTCACTGAAGGGTGAGCTGTGACCAGAGGGGGTGGGGGATGGATCCTCTGCCAGCTCCTTCGTGGCTCAGTTGCTCTGGAGTTGTGCTGTGTGGAGTGAGACTCTTACATTCAGGCTGTGGGAGAAATGGTGCCTCATTTGGCACGATCCGTGGCCAGTTTTGTCCGAGAATTCGCTTTTCTTAAAGGTCATTATATAACTTAACACTTAGGATTTACTGGGATGATGTTTCTTTCCCTGTGTAGGAGCAGGAGCAGCTTTACCTCTGCTCAGGTGTGGTCTCACCGTCAACGTTTGAGCAGCCAAATCGTTACGTGAAGCTGTGGGTGAAGCTGGTGACACCTCTTATCAAGAATTTCTTTTGAAAGAAGAAAAGTTGCTGCTTTGGGTGAGCTCATGGGGAATTTATAGTGCACTGACTGCAGTTAATAACTGCAGTGCTCTCTGTCGTGTGGGACAAATAGATAATGGAAACAGAGATGATGTGGGGAAAGAACAGACATCTCTCTGCTTCTGGGGTACCTGCCACTGCCTAGAATCACTGCTCAGGGTCTGTATTGGGTTTAATCCACTGCAATTTCCAGAAGGTCAGTGAAGGAGAACCCATCCCAGGGTAGTTCCCTTGTAGAGAAGTAAAACTTCCACTGCTGAAATGTCCCTTTCAGAGTTTGTGGAAAGGGACTGTGTTAATTTTATCTTGACCAGCTAATGGAACACATTGCTGGAATATTCAAAATGTTTTGTCTTCTCTGATCAGGGCTGGGCTTTAACCTTGTGGATGGTGGTTACCGGGGACAGTTGATTTGCTGTTCTCCTTTGTCCAGTGCCCTGGATTTGCCCAGCCCTTCATGGCCCAATAGCAGCAGCCCCCCTGAGCAGTTCCATGAGAAATGGCTCGGAGATTTTTTCATGCAGGTGGCCCCAAGGTGTGCCCTTGGTGCTGGGTGTGCACACATCCGTTTTATTTACACAGACATGGCCTCCGTCCCTGGGGGTGTGTGTCTGGCTCCTTCACACTCACCTGTGTCATGAGTGTCTCTCACAGCCTGTGGAGAGGGCATGAGAGGACTCCTGGTGCTGAAGGTGGGAGGCTCAAACCATAACGTGTCCTGCAAAGAGGCTGGTTGGGAACCAGACAACGATGTGTTGAGCGCAGGCTTGGGCTCCACATGACAGGGAGATGCTGGACAAAGGTTGGACGTGATGCTCCTAGAGGTCTTTTCCAACCTAAATGATTCTATGAGTACCACTGGGGGAGCGTGTGCAGCATTTGGTCTCACATGGCTGAAGAAGTTTCTGCACCTGAAAAAGCTGAACCTGGCTCTCAACCAGCACTTTATCAGAAACCACCAATCGAAACCAGTATCCACCATGAGAAACACTGTGTATTGTGAGAGCAGTCTCCACACGAGGGCAGTTCCAGTGCTGCTTTTATTGATACTTTGCTAAAATCATTCTGGTACAATCAAGTTACACAAATAAAAGCATTTGCTGTTTTCCATCGTCACTAAAGTTTAGGTCTGTAGGAGCAGAGCGACAGCGGCAAGAACCCACTTAGCAGCTTTTTCTTTTGTCTTTAGGTTAAAGGTCCAGACATAGGTGGGACCTCGCATCCGTGTCTTGTAGACAGGACATTCATAGACGTTCTTGGTGTCCAGGCGGTCCATGGGGATGGCTCTGATGAAGAGGACTGGCATCATGGGCGCCAGCTCCTTTAGCCGAGCGTCTGCGATCGTGCCGGAGGGGATGTCCCATCGAGCGCCTGCAATGACAGGAGACTGTCAGGGGACCAGCTGCCCGGTGCCTTTGCCACCTCAGGGGGCTGTTTTCATCACTACTGATGTGGGGGAAGGAGTGGCTGTAGCAGCACAGCTGAGGATGGAGTGAGAGGGTTGGGGGGTCATGGGTTGGTGGTCGTTGGGGCTGACATGTTCTCATCTCACTGTGACTCATGGATGCGTTTGCCTTACTGTGTGTGGGATGTCTCAATAAACTGTCCCCACCTGTCCCTTCAGCACGGGTTTCTGGGGAAGCTGTGGAGCTGAAGGTAGAACATGGATAAACTGTCCTGTGTGCTCTGGTTTCAGTGGGCCCTGCTTTATCTGCTGATGCTGCCATCCTGCTCCCCCTCACTGCTTAGCAGTAATTATTTTAGGTTCTGAGTTTCCTGATTTGTCTTAGTCGCACATCAAGTAAGAGTGTAACACATGAATTCACCAGAACCATGTAGCTTCAGACAGCCCCGTCCTCGGGTCCAGAATTTGCAGCCTGAGTTTCCAAAACAGGTCCTGGTCTGTGAAGCTGCTTGTGAACAGGCGGGTGCTGCCCTCGGCTGGCGTGTCCCCGACACGGGCCAGGGACAAGGCTCAGAGCTGCTGCCAGAGCTGCACCAGCACCTGCCCTGTCTGCACAGATTGCGGCTGAACTGGGCTTTCTCCGTGTCTGAAACATCTCACACAGGATGCAGTCTTACCTTCCATGAACAGTCCGTGCACGTAGGAGCCTTCTCTGGGTGGAGCTCTTATGTCATCTCGATTCTTCTTGGTCACCTCCACTGAGAGACACATCTTGTCCAGCGGCCACTCGTTTCTCCTGGCCATGGACTGCATGATGGCGGTGAGGAAGGACTGGGGGTTGAAGAACCCTGCCAGCCACACTGTTGCAGGCAGCACAAAGTCTGTTGTCCAGACTTCCAGTTCCTGGAAAACAAAACCAGCAAAGTCCTTCAGAGTGAAGCGTGGCCCATGAGCAGCAGAGTCCTGCTTGAGGTGTGGTGTGAAGAGGAGCTGATGTGTCCCTGTGCCTAACACCAGTGTCGGGTGGTCCTCCAGGGGGGCAGACTAGGATGGAGGTGGGCTGAGGAGTGAACAGCAGAGTCCACTGCAGCAATGAAACTTAAACTATTAATTTGGATTGCAGTAAATATTGCTATTATTTTTTTAACAAAGCCATGTGTAAAATAGATGGTTTTATTAAATATATTTTTCTTCTGGGACATATAACGTTATGATGGGGTTAGCTGGTGTCCTTTTGAAACAGTGACATGCTCTGATGGTGAGCCCTTCTCAAAGCTCTGCTCTTGGAGTAAGCGGCCATTTCAGGTACTTCAACTGCTTCAGTTAATATTGATAAATAAACAATTAACTGCTGTACATGCTGGAGGTGGCTCCGGGTCTTCTGTGGTGTCTACCCCCTCCCTAAGGGTTCACTTTCACCAGGGGGTGCTCACCCTGATCCGAAGGAGCAGGTCTGCATACCAGGCTCCCAGGCTGAGGAGGGAGGGGTAGGCGTGACGGGTCCAGGAGTCGGGGACGTTGTCGTAGAAGAGAGCGCTCGCCAGCTCCTCCATCTCTGCCGTGATCGTCAGCTCCCCCTGGGGAGACAGGAGAAGGCTGAGTGGTTCTGCTGGAGACTGGTGCCAGTCTTTGTTCTCAGGCTCCTGAGTAGGGAGGTTGGGCCGTGCCCGGGGTGCTGGGATGGGTGAGGGTCACCAAACACACTGTATGGGACAGGCAGAACCAGCAGCAGCCACTTGCCAATCACGGGCAATGGTTTGGTGGGGAATGGTGCTTCCCAGCAGCTCCTTGACATGTACCTTTAGTCCCAGGTCCAGCTCTTTCAGAGAGCGCCTCATCTCCTGTGTCAGGATGTTCATTCTTTCACATTCCTGGAAGGCAACTACCACATAGGGGGTCCTCTCCTCTGCTCTCGCCATGATCTCGGCCATGTTGAATGGCTCCGGCAGCTTCTCCATAATCTCATCCAGGACTGACTTCACCTGGACAGAATATCCCAGAGAACTGCTCTTACCTCAGGAGAAGTGCAGTGGGTTAACAGTTAATTAGCAAGGTTTTTCTTTGCCAGCCTTCCTGTGCTTCCTCCCCTGTTACTTGTACTCTGTTCTTTTACTAACTCCTTAAAAAGCTGCAGGGTTTGTTGGGGTTTTTTTTGATAGCCAAGAAGGTACAAACTGAAGCCCTGAGGGCTGTAAATTCAAGAGTAAAACCCAGGGAGTCAGGAGAAAAGCTTTGCCTTTTTTTTTTTTTTTTAAATCTATTTTTAGTAGTTGGGCATCACTCCTCCTGGTCCATCTGCTGAGGCTGCAGCTTGTGAGCTGCATTTTGCCCCTGGTGCATCTCAACCTCTTTCTGACTCGTGGAATGCTCCATGTGCTCAGATGGAGCTGGCACGCAAACTGCCAGGGCAGGGTCAGCCCCTTCTCTTTACCCAATGGACTTCTCAGAGCAGCTCGGGGTCCTGTGACCTGCCAGGGGTCTGGGTGGGTGCAGGGGTGGGGAAGAGAGGAGGGGGCTGTGGGTGGGACAGGGACACATTGGTGGCCAGTACTCCCTCTGCCCAGACTGTGGCAGAGTGAAGCATTTGCTCGTTCGATGACATCACCAATGCCAAAGCCTGGCAAAGCTACTGCCATGGGGAGGGGGGTCTGGTCAGAGAGGAACCGAGCACAAATACACTTAAATAAAAACCCACCAGCTGTGCCTAGCTGAGCTGAGGCTGCTGCTCTTCTCATGAGCTCTGCGCCAGAGCTCCCGCTTCCCGCCTGCAGCACGAGATGCTGGGCTAGAGAAACATCTTGCACTGACAAAAATCAGATATTACAGCTCGTATTCTGTCTGGTGTGTGCAGGCCTGTGTCCACCCTTCCCACCTCAGCCCCTCCTGGCCTCTGGATTGTCACTGTGGGTGTAAAACTTCACTTGCCTTTTCCTCCCGGGAGATGCCGGCGCCTCCTGCGGCCTCCGAGTCCTTGGGCTGCATCTCCAGGACGGTGCGGAAGAGCCTGTCGGAGGTGACGGTCAGGAACCCGATCTCGGCGTTGGGGTGGAGCCCATAGAGGTAGGGGCTCTCCGGGGGCAGGTTCTCGTCGATGTACGTGTGGTAGCCCTAAGCACAGGGTGGGTGCTACTGTTAGCTTAGCAAATACACACCAAGGGCCCTGAGTTTTGCTTCAAGCCTTGAAAACCCATCATTGCCTTTTGGTGCTTTGCAGCTGCTGCCCTTGCTCATTCATGATGGCTTTTTGCTCACACCTTACCTAAGTTTTCTCCTCACCACCCCAGCCACAGGAGTTGGTTTTGCAGTGATTCTGTCTGAAACTTTTTCCCCCTGCCCACACCCTTGGTTAACATGAGGGAGCTCTGACTGGTGCCCGTGTATCCTGAGAGGTGATTTTCCACCACACATGGCAACACTGATGTTTCTTACCTTGTAATCCAAGCTGGGAGGGATCAGAAACCCCGGAGCCAAGGACACCTCCCCGTCCAGCATCTCCGTGCAGATGTACTCGCTCAGGTAAGTCCGACACAGGCGCCGGTCCCAGTCGTCCGTGATGTGCCCCCCGTACATGATTTCACCAAAGAGGTACCGGAGATCATCCCATGGCACCTGCAAGGTTGGACTCACCATGACCAGCCCGTCCGGTGTCCAGGGAGGTGACGGACCCTGGACCTGCAGAGCCTCGGTGACAGGAGACCTTGTCTCAGGTGTCTCTTGTGTCCCCCCCACATTCCACCTTGTCCTGGGATGGACGCAGCCTCCGTAGGGTGAGGCCTCGGTCCTACTCACAGTGCCTAGGGCAGGCTTTGCCTTTAGGTGGAAAGCCATTTAAAGAAAACAACCCAGCAAAGCACCGAGGCCTGAGCCAGAGCAGACTGAACACCCGCTGTCCACCCAGCTCAGTTGGGCTGAGGACTCTGCACCTTCACTGGGCAGCTCCCTGGAGGGAGAGGAAGAGCTGACACCGCTGCCTCTCCTCAAGGCGAGTGCAGCAAACTGAGGGATTTTTAAAAAAACAGGTTGATGTCATGGTGTGTATTGCACAGAAGTGTCACCTGGTGAGTCCCTCACCTTGGGGTTAGCCTCCAGGTAGTTGTGGAGGACATTGATGGATATGGTCAGGTCACCATTGTTGAAGGGGTAAGATCTGTTCCAGCCCTGGGCGCCGAACTTGCGCCGCTCGGCCACCACCGCGTGGAAGTAGCAGAGAGCAAACAAGATGCATTTGAACTCGATTTCCTTGCTGCACATCTCTAGGGTGTCCTGCAGGGAGGGAAAGGAGAGCGGGTGGCAAGTGAGCGAGGGAGCTATCGGCCATCCCACTGGCTCTGTCTGAGTGACACCCCCAAAGATGCTCATCCTGGGAAGCCCCAGGGACGGGGTTTGCTGGAGACACTGACCCAAAGTGGTTGAGAGGAGCAGGCTGTGCACAGGGGACCACGGTGGGAGGGGGGTACCTGGGTGAAGAGGTCGAGGGCTTTGTGCAGGTTGGCAAACATGCCTGTGGGTGGCTCGTTGGTGATTTTGATGGAGTTTTCCAGCAGTCCCTGCGGGATGATGTGGGTCTCGGGGCTGGGGGCTGGCTCAGCGCTCATGAACACCCGGTAGTCTGCGTGGCTGGCGGCGCTCTTCTGCTCCACGATCTTCTCCAGTGTGCCCAGCCACCGGGCTACCAGGTGGATGTTCTGCAACAAGAAACCCCCCAGCTCTGCTTGGGCAGTGACATTTGGTGCCCTCTGAAGCTGTGTGCCTGGGTACCAGCAGGCCTGTGTGCCCCACGGTGTGCCCAGCTGACATCAGTGCCCCGTGGTGCTCCCCGGTGCCTCAGACCCACCTGCAGAATGACCCAGTGGCCCTGGGCAGCTGCCACCTCCAGTGCCCGTTCTGCCACAGCCTCCTGGCCCTGCCCCAGCGACACGTTGTGGATCTTCCCATTTTCGATGGTGAAGTTCAGCTTTTTGCCTGGGGAATGGAGAAAACCACCACGGTGTGAGTGTGAGTACCAAGGTGGGGCTGCACAGCTCCAACCATCGTGGGCTGGTGCCAGGTGAGGGGGGAGGCAGCAGCTCACCCAGGGCCTCCACGTCTTTCAGTGGGTTGACCCCAGGGGAGAGGATGAAGAAGAGGGGAGTGGAGGGGCTGCTCTCCTTGTACGCCTTGAAGAGATCAACACTCCTTCCTTCCACATACTTGCTCCCCATCTTCTCTTCCACAAAGTTCCTACAGAAAAATAAAACCATAAAGTGAGTTAGGAGCACAGGTGGTCACTGGTCCCAGCTGATGTGGTGACACTGTGGGGCTCTGCCACACCTGATGGCGTAGGTCATCCTGTCCGGCCGCAGGCACCGCAGCATGCACAGCTTCTGCAGGGCTGACTTGTTCTTCCACTCCTTGGGGAACACCTCCTTCTCGGGCACCTCAGACTCCACAAGCTTCTTCCATCGCTTTGCTGAGCCCTCGATGTCACTGTCTAAGTTCCTGAACTCTTCCATTTCCGAGAGCACCTTCAGGGCCCGCAAAGAAGGGCTGAATCACCCCTGGGCTCTGCTCACCCGCAGGGACCCGCAGGCTGGGGGGGTCTCCATGGAGCTGTGCACACACAGTGACATCGCTGTGCTGCCCCCAGGCCCCGAGGGGTCCCACAGCCCTGCTCTACTGGTGCTGCCAGACCTGCCATCCACTGGGCACAGCCACATCCCCGGGATGCCCAGTGAGACAGGGTGAGTGGGACGTGCAGAGGAGCAGTAGGACAGGCTGGGTCAGCTGAACAGCCAACCCTTGCACCACCTGCACACCCCACAGCCCCTCCCTGGGGGCACAGTGGGTGACCCGTGACTGCATGGACCAACCTTGATGGCACCCCAGCCCTGGGGCTGCAGGAACTCCACAGGACTCGTAACACCGGCCTTGGAGGGGAAGCGCAGAAGAAAGTCCAGCTCCATCGGGTTCACCTCCTTCTTGAGTGCCAGGACCTGGCGAGTTGAGAGCACAGTGTCACAACCCCCCTGGACACACGGCCTCAGGGTGAGGAGCCGTGAGAAGCTGCTGAGCATCCAGCAGCAGCACAGACCTGAAAGAACAACCTCTCCACAACCAACTCACCCACAGTGGTGCACGACAGGAGCCCCGAAGGTTGACACGTTTACCTGGAAGGCAACATGGGCCAGGAAAATGAGTTTGTCTCTCTCGAAGAGTCCCCGAGCGGTGTACGTATAGACCGAGTAGGTGATCTCGTCCGTCAGGTTGAGCACCCTCTGCTTGATGTCATCATCAGGGGTGGTGCTCTGGATGGCTTTCTCAAAGACCCCGTTGAAGGCCTGAGGAAGAGCCGGGCGGGCAGCTCAGCACTGCTGGGTGTTCTAGAGCAGCGTAAACGCTGAACCACCAAACCGCCGTGGTCCCCAAACCCTGCCCTGCCCACACTCCACATCTACCTTCAGAGAGAACTGGTAGATGGGGTTGATCTTGTTGAGGTCGCTCAGGATGAAGTAGAGCAGGGACGCTCGCTCTGCCGCTGGCCTGTAGTTTTCTCTAGCCACATTTATTTCGACTTCGGTGACTTTAGCTTCTTTCACCTTGGCACACACAGGAGGGGTGGGGTTATCCAGCATCCTGGCACGTGCTGGAGCAGCACCCAACCTCCCACTGAGCTCCAGTGCCCGCTGTGGTCCAGGAGATCTCTCTCGTGACACCACAGCACCAGCCCCGGGGCAGCTCACTCACTTTCTCCTCAATCTCTATGGCTGTGCGCTTCGTTGTTTCCAGGTTCTCCACCAGCGCCGTGTCCTCCAGGAACTCCCCCACGGCAGCAGAGAGCCGGGCAAGCAGGGAGTCCTCCAGCTCCTTCAGCCTGATCTTGAACTCGTTCTGGCTCTTGGTGAGATTTGCCTACAACACAGTGACCCGGAGAGATGCGCGTCACTCGAGAGACTGCGGCGAAACTCTGGCATCAGTCAAGTGTTTTTCAAACTGTCACCAAAGCAAGGGTGGATGTGGCCCCTCCTGGGAGGTGCTGTCCTTGCAGGGTGCCCATGAGTGTGCCCGTGGCAGTGCCAGGCTCCATGGGGCAGCTGCCCCAGGCAGACACAGGCTCTGATTGGACTCACTTGGATCTTGATGAGCATCAGCGAGCTTATGGAGCTGAGATCTTGCTGCTCCCTGCCAGCAAAGCCCCCACAGCCCCCCTGGACCTCTCTCTGCTACTGACACCAGCAGCCAGGTTTGTACCTTCAGGGTTTCCAGGTCTGGCCGCTCTTTGGCCACCACAGCGGCCAGGAGCTGGTCCTCCAGCCCCTCCCTGGTCACCAAGAAGTTGATCAGGGTGCACTGAGCCTGCACCTCCGGCTTGTAGTGGGGGTTGAAGTACTTGGTGTGCAGGATCAGGTGGAAGCGCGGGTTATATTCCACTTCTTTATCTCCTATCCTGATGTATCTGTTCAGTTAATCAAACAAATTAATTCCTGTACACTTGGCAGCAACTCATCACAGACAGAAGCCCTCAACCCATGTGCTGCTCCCACCACTTGAGATGTATTTCTGTGGTCGGGAACAGGCGTAGCAAGGGCAGAAGGGCCAGAAGAGGGCAAAGGCTGGAGCAGGTGGAGCTGGTGACTGCCGGGGAAGGATCAGGCCCCAGCTGCTGCCATGCAAAGGGGCATAAATTGGCATTTTAGGGCGGCTCGGAGCAGGTGAAACAGGAGGTGCTGACCTGCCCTTCTTGATGGTGTTCCTGCCCAGGAGATGATCCAGCACTGGCTCTATCGTCTCGCCGACGTCCTCAATCAGCAGCGTCTGTCCCTCGGACACGGCCCGCTCGATGGTCTCCAGGTAGCTGTGCCCAAGAGGGGAGGAGATGGGGTGTGGGGTGAGCGTGTGCTGTGGGGAGCTTGGGTGAACATCTCCAGCCCCTGAACCCCGGTGGGACCTCCCTGGAACCCACAGAGCCCATGGAGGTGTTGGGTGCCCCGGGTCAGATGGGAGATGTGGGTGCCCTGGCAGGGGAAGGGATGGCTGGTCCAGCCTGGACGTGCGGTCACCCTGTAGCCCCTGACCCACCTCTTCTGGCCCAGGCGGATGGCCCGCAGCTCCTCCCCATATTTGTTCTTGATCCACTTGATGCCCTGGAGCTGGGCATCCACGACCAGGGGCCAGCGCTGGGTGTTGCAGAGGATGGTGGCGTTCTCGGTGGACGTGCGGTCGCTGGGCAGGCCCTGGTTGCTCCAGGCAGCCACATTGGCAGCATCGGTGAGGAGGCTGAGGGGGTCCAGCCCTGGGGTGATGGGGATGGGCACCTGCCAGGGAGAATCCGTTTGGCGCGTGGCCACAGAGGAGCAGGAGCCCCTCGGTGCCAGCGGGCACGGGGGGAAGGAGCCCCAGGCACCCTGGGGTGTGTCCCATGGCCACTCACTGCCAGCTGGCTGAGGAAGGGGATCCAGCGCTTCTCCAGCAACTCAGCCCTGTACTTCTTGGTGAAGTAGCCGACGTAGGACACGAAGGCAGAGACCAGCAGCACATCTCCACACAGCGTCTTCTCCTGCTCTTGGAGCATCTCCACTGACTCAGCCCAGCGGACGTTTTCGGATGCCAGGCCCCTGATGAGCCTGGGGGGACAGAGGAGACGTGGCTGCTGAAGTGCTGGGGACATGGAACTTGGCCATGGTGCCCCCGGGTGGGCACCAAACACCCTTGGGATTAACCCACCCCTGCTCGGCCCTCCCCCAGGGTTCATGGCTCCACGGCTGCTTCCCACCCCTCCGAATTTCTGGCCCAATTCATACTTGAGGTTATTTTAATTAAAGGAGGGCATGAGGGGCTCTGATCCTTCCACGACCCCTTTGTCATTGTCACCAGGCAATGGAGCCAGCGTTTGCATGGTACCTGTTTGCCAACGTGATGACTCTGTTAGTTGCATCAGCCTGCTGCTGACATTTGATTTTTTCAGCTGTAGCTTTCTCGAATTCTGCAGTGAGAGCTGCCAGGTTGGAGTTCAGGCGCTTCAAAAGACAAGACACCCAGAGTGAGCCCCAGGGAGCCCGGCCAGGAGAGCTCTGCACCTGAGCTCCTGCCCCTGGGCTCCACGTTGTGGGAATTATAAAGATCTTTCTCGTGCATTTTTGGCATCTGGCCATGACCCTGAATTGCCAGTGGCTGATGGGGTCACAGAGGGTACTGGCCAAGGCAAACAGCTCCTGGCCGGGGGGGACACACACTTACAGCAATTTTGTTCTTGATGCGACTGAGCTTTTCTTGTGCCTCCACTAGCTCAGCGTTGGCCTCCTCCAGCGCCAGCCTCTTGGGCTCCACCTCGCAGTACACCTCGTAGAACCGAACGATGTTGAGGCACCAGGAGCACAGACCTGCGGCTGCTGTTGACTTGGACATGATGAACTCTGGATCAAAGCTGGGGTCTGACTGGTAGGGCCTGGAATGGGAGAAGATGCTGTGCTCTGGCAGCAGCTGCGGCTGCCGGCCCCATCCCACCCCCCAGGCTTGAGTGGCAGGGTGGGAGAGCAGAGAAACGCCTGGGTCTGCTCGTGCCCCTGGCACCCACCGTGCTCACTGGGTGAGGGTCTCTCCTGGGACTGGGAAGGGGGCAGGACCTGGCCATGGACTCACTGAAATGCCTTGAGACAGGCCTCAGGGATGTGCTCCTTGTCAAACTTCTTTAAGGCATCGAGAAAAGTGTCTACTTTTCCCATCATGACTTTGGCTGCCTTCCAGCTCCTGTCCTTCGGGATCTTGCCACGAGGTGCTGTCAGAACCATCACAGCAGCCGTCACGTTCACCACCGCCTCGGGCGGGGACCCGAAGGACTTCAGCTCCGTCAGGTTGTTCTGAGAAGGGATCACGAGTCCACTGAGCATCACCCCAGCACAGGGACACCGGCACCAGCCAGGGACCTGCTTCCCACCAAGGGGTCACCCACCTTGTTGAGCGTGTTGAGGGCCTCCTGGGCGGCAACAAGTGCTGGCTCTGCTTTGGCCAGGTCAGTCTCACAGGCTCGCTGCTTCTCGGCCACGTTCTGCGGGGGTGAAGGGGTGGGATGGGGTAAGCGGATGGAGCAGACAGAGCTTGTGCTGCCCTGTCCATGTTGGACCCTGGCAGGGTGGGCACCAGCTCAGCACCACGCACCGTGTTGATGGCCTGGACCTTCAGCTCCTCCTCATCAGCGATGGCTTTCTCCTTGCTGACCTTCTCTGTCTCGATGCCCACCACATGGATCAGTTTATCTGCATCCTCGTTCTTCTGCTTCAGCTCTACCTCCTGGACTGCCAGCTTGGCTTTCAGGTCATCCACCTTGATGTGGGGAGAAACGAAGAGACTCAGAGGGCTGGTCCTGCCGAGCCCTGCCAGCAGTGGCTCTGTACAGCTCGAGGACCTTGCAGTCACTGTGACCTGTGGGCACGTACCTGCGATGTTGTGCTCTGCAGCTTTGTCAGCCCCTTCTCCAGCCTCTCGATCTTGGCCGTGAGCTCGCTCCGTTTTGTCGACAGCAGGTTTTGGTAGAGCTTTATCTGCTCCAGGAAGGTCTTTGGTGTGGTGTAGTTATAGCGTCGCTCTGCGGCCAGGTAGGTGTTGGACATCTCCTTAACGCTTATGTGGACGTAGGACATGAACCGGCTGATGGAGACCTTGACCTCGGGCTGCACCAAGAGCACAGGCAGTGAGCTGCTCTGCCAGGAGCACCATGAGCTGCTGCACCGTGTGGCTGTGTCCCAGCTCACCTCGATGTCCCTCGTTTCCTCCAGGAACCTGCTGCTGACGGACACGAGCGCGTCCTCGGGCCACTCGTGGAACCAGTCGATGGCCGTGCAGTTGACCACGGCGGGGAACCTCCTGGCCCGCACCCGCAGGGTTGAGCCCACGGGGGAGAAGCAGAGGATGACCTGAGGCAGAGCATTGCTGCTGAGCAGTGTCCTCACTGTGGGACTGAGCTCACACATGGGGCCACAGGAGGATCTCCATGGGCCCTGCATCGCTGCAGATGTTCTGCTGCACATCAGGACTTTGCCTCCTGCCCATGGACTCCCCTTCTCAGTATACAGGAGGTGGTCCATGATTGTGCACCCTGTGCCTCTCAGCGGGGCTGGGGCTGGCACTGGATCCCCTTTGGTGCCTGTGGGACATCCCTGCGAGCACCCAGCACAGAGCAGCACCAGCTCTGCCCCAAGGGAGGTAAATATGTGGGGGTGAAGAGCTGCACCCCTGGGGCTGGGAGGGCACCATTGGCTGGAGAGCCTTTCAAACCATCTCCCACCCAAACCCACCATTGGGAAGTGAAACCACAGTTTTCTGTGTCCTGTCTGCAAATAGGTTTAGGCAAGTCAGGGGCTCTGTCAAACCACCCGTCCTGGGGGAACACCCACCTTTAACTGACGCCTGACTTTCTCTATAAAGAGTTTCCAGCAGTTTTCCCTTGTATCTTGCAATCCAAGGAACTTCACTTGGGGTTTCATGGCACTGATAACGTTTTCGAGTTCATCATCCTGAAAGAGCCCCGGCACCTCCCCAGATGCCAAGAAGTCATTGATCAGGACCAGGAACGATTCTTCAGCCACCTGGGAGTCCGTCATCAGGAACACGGTGGGGCAGTTCTTCACGGCCGCCTTGATGTACTGGGAGGCGAGGTCCAGCTGGGGCAGATGCACAGATGCAGTGATGAGAGGAGAGCAGAGCCCTGTGTGCCCACTCTGGGCACTGGAGCCACCGTGGGGCTTGGCACTGCTCCGTGTTCACAGGATCGGTCCCATGACCAGGCAGCTGGCTGGGGGGCTGGGAGGAAAGCTGCTCTCACCTTCAGGTCCGGGATGCTGTAGCCTTTCCTCAGCGTAATCTGAAACACGTCCAGGCTGCTGATGAAGGCTGCCAGCCGTGCCAGGCTCTGCTTCCCGCTGCCCCCCACCCCCACCAGCAGCGCGTTGCCCCGCGGGGACTCCAAGATCCGGCTAATTCTGCAGATGTGAGACAGGGCGTCTTCAAAGAGCACCTGGAGAGAACAGGAGGAGAGGTGTCAATTTTCTGAATCACAGCAGGAAAAGCAGCAAACACCCCATAACGTGCAAACCCGAGCCAGAGCGATGCCGTGGCCGCGGTGCCAGGGCACGGAGCTGCCCGCGTGGGGCACTCACCAGGTTCATCGCTGCGTTCACCTCGTTGTAGTTGTCCAGGGCTTCCCCTAACAGCTTGTTCAGAGCTGGCCAGCTCGGCACGGGCAGGTACTTGGGATCCCCCATGCCCTGGGCGAAGTGGAAGTAGATGTTGGGCTTGGCAAACACCGGATCTTCACCGAGTTCCTGGGAGAGGCAATGAGAGACAAGGAGCTCAGCTGGGGGGCACCCAGGGGGCATCACTGCCTGTGCCACTGCTGGGGAGGCTCAGCCTGGCAGCGCAGCCGCCTGGGCTGGGGCACTCCCTCATTTTCCAGCACAACTTACACCAAAGAACCTTTTGCAGGTGTCCACCAGAACCTTCCTGAAGCCTTTTTGATCCTGTTCGTTGATGAGCTTGTCTCCATACACCCGCTCAGCTTCATGGAGCCAGAGACGCACCAAGTCCACGGGACTTTTCAAGCATTCAGGGGTGGAGAACAAGAGACCCTGACAAACACACAAATCCCTCAGTCCTTGGGGTTATTTTACTGCTGCTCAGAGCTGAGTTTAGTGCTGGCTTTGGGACATTTTGGGGACATGGTACACTGCAAGGACGCATGATGAAGGAAAGGAAGGAATGAGGATGCGTTAGAGGAAACAGCCCTCCCGCTACCTGGAATATGTTGGAGAGGTCCCGGAGGTTGAAGACGTAGTGGAACTTGATGGCAGTCGGCAAGAAGGTGGAGGAAACCTTCTGGTGGAGAGCTGTTGGTGGGGAACAGGAGTGGGCAGGCAGGTCTCTGAAGACCACCTCAGGTGGGTACAGGTGCCCTCCCTGGGGCCCAATACCAGCATGTGTCACCTCCCCACCCCACAGTGGGCCAGGGGCTCACCCAGTGCTGCTGCGACCAGCTGGGGCTGCAGCTTCTGTAGGGCTGGTGTCCCCTGCTGCAGGGCCAGGTGCTGGGCCAGGATGGTGCCGTACACGGTCAGCAGAGCCTCCTGCCCGGGAAAGCTCACGGCGAAGACGCAGAAGTGCCGCTGCAGAGAGGGGCACAGGCTCAGGCAGAGGCAGGAGCAGGGGCTGATGCACCAGGAGGTCCCCACCCCATCCCACCTGCCCCAGGAGCACCTCCCTGCGGGACCTGCCTACCTGCAGCCGGGGGTCGATGGTGAAGGACCCTGCAGTCGGGTTCATGCAGGCCACGTACTGGCAGTTGCGAATGTCCTTCAGGGTCAGTTTGTTCCTGTCGTACCTGTGCAGGGACCGGCACCATGACGCGTTCCCCAGGGATGGGTTCCTCCCGTCAGGGTGGAGTGGGTGCAGGGATTCCCATTTCCCCAGTGCTTGGCACAGCCTGGCACCACTCTGGGCACGGGGCCCTTCCCACACCCCATGGCCAGATCTGCCCCCTTGGCAGCCAGCACTCGGCACCTCTTCCCCTTCCCCCAGGAGAAGCCTCCCTGCCACCTGTGCCACATTCTGCATCGCCTGGCACCAGGATCCCTGCTGGGGCTTCCCTGCCAGTGCTGCCAGGGGGCCGTTTGCTTTGGGAGGGGTTTGGCATCTCCAGCAGAGAGTTTTCCCATTCCTGTGCCAAAGCCTTCCCCACGACTCCGAGGATGAGTGGGCTGGGGGGCATGGGCAACTCAGCTCCCTGGCAGCATGGCACAGGAGGCAGCAGGGGCAGGGCACGGTGGGACTCTCCACCACCACGGGGGCCACTGACCAGTACCCACCAGTGCCCGTGGTCCATGTGCTGCCGGATGAGCGTGTGCGGTGCCGCGGTGCCGTACTTGTCCACCTCTGGCATGTTCATGTCGTCGATGAAGTAGATGAGTCTCCTGGTGCCAGGCGGGCCGTAGTTCCTCCCCGATTTCTTCTCCAGGGGCTTCTCAAGCACAGCTGCAGCGAGAGGAGCGGGTGGGCAGTGGGGCAGTGCCCATGGCTGCGTGGCACAGCCTGGCATGGGGCTGTGGTCTGGCTGGGACCAGCCTTACCCTGCAGCATGGCCGAGGTGGTGTAGAAGTTGAAGGGCACGGACTGCACGAGATACTCGTCTGTGCTGAGCGCTTCCAGCTTGTCCCGCATCAGGACTGATTTCCCTGTCCCCGCGTTCCCCACCAGCATCACCGGCCTCTGCTTCTCCATCAGCAGGTCCATGAAGAAGCGGATGCGGATGGTCTCCATCGTGTGCACCACAGAGGCCTGAGGAAACCACCCTCTCAGTCCCCAGAGCTCGCTGCCTGCTGCCGGGGCTGGAGCTTGCAGGTGGAGGAGGCACCTCTGGCTGGAGCAGCAGCAGCATCCAGGAGCCTCTCCTGCTCCTCCCGGCAGTGCCAGCTACTCTAATGGGAGATGCCTTCTCCCTGCAAACCTGGTCCCTCTTTAAAGCAAAAGGTCTCAGGTGCTTGGTCAGTCTAAAGACTTTCTGACCCAAACCCCGAGTTATGAAAGCAGAACAGCATCACCCAGCTCCTGAAACTGTCCCCACTGTCTCGGCTCAGCCAAGGCATGGGCCAAACTCATCCGTGGCACCTTTCTCTGGCATCTCTGACACAACCCCCTCCCTCCGGACAACATCTCAAAAGATGTGTAAATAAAGATTTAAAGCACATTTTCGCATTCAGGCAATAGTTCTAATTATTTCATGAGACTCAAGGTTAATCTGCAATGAAAACAGAAGATTTGCAACTTGCAGCTCTGGCTGGAGTTCCCACGGGGAAGACAGAGTCATGGGGCACTGTGGGGTCTGCTGGGGGGCTACGGGGTTTGCTGAGGGCTGGCAGCCTGGGCAGAGCCAGCCCGTGTCCCTGCACTGCTCTGGGTACAGGGTCTTGCCTGGGGGAAGCCTGTGGAGTAATGAACAAATCAAACACAGAAACAGAGAAGTACCTGTAAAGGGACTTCGGGATCGAGCTCGAATTTTGGCACTTTTTCAGTCCAGGGCATGAATTTCTTTGTTTCCGGATCAATGTAATAGTCAAAAATTGTCCCTTGAGAAGGAAACTTGACAGTTTTAAACTCGTTCACCCACCACTTGCTGAACTCCAGGCGGTAATCCACGAGCTGGGGGGAACCAAACAGAGAAAAACTCAGAGCCTGGCTGACAGTGTTGTTTTAGTGTTTTCCGAGAGGATGCACTGAGGGCCGGGGCCAGGCAGGAGGCTCCGGTGAGCGGGCACTGGGCAGTTGGTCCTGTAGCTGTACCTGGTCCTGGAACATGGCTCCACCAAAGGCCCAGGTGCAGGCAAAGACGAAGTAGAGCTCGTAGAGCTCCCGAGGTGAGTCCGGTGGGATGGTCTGTGGTGTCAGGAGGCACTCCAGCAGGTACAGCACCATCTGAAGCACCGTCACCTCGGGGATGGGGGTGATCCTCTTGAATCCAGACTTGAGCTTCTCCAGGCACACCGGCATGTACTTGTCAAAGAGGATCATCAAATGGGCCTTCTCGGACTGCACCGTCCTTGTCTCAATCCAGCTGGTCACAACGCTACAGGAGGGATGGGCAGGGCTGGGGGTTAGTGCAGGGGGGCCAGCACCCATCTCATCCCATCGTATCCAGTCCCGTCCCATCCCATCATGTCCAGTCCCGTCCCATCCCATCCTTCCCCAGCTCACGGGTGCCAGCCCAGGTCTGTGGGGTTGATGTAGAGGATTCCTGCCCGGGACACGGTGGCTGGCGTGGCCGTCCGCAGGTGGCTGATCTCGAAGAGCAGCCGCATCGTGGGGTTGAGGGGGATGCGCTCATTGCTGGCCAAGGTGAGAACCTGGGGGAAGCAGCTCATCATGGGGGGGATGCCCTGATCTTGGGGTCCAGGCATGAACACAAGCTGATCACCCCAAACTAATGAGGAAAGAAAGCTCTGGGGTACGATGGCACTGACCTTGTTGTCGTCCATGACCGTGTTCAGGGACTCGATCCACATGGGGTCAATATCTCCATCAAGGATGATCCACTTGGGCCCCTTGTGTGTGATGTTGGCCAGGTCACGCATGGCTGAAGAAAACAGACCTGCCCCACAGAGAGACACATGGCTTTGTCCTTCCCACCCACGTTTGCCAGAGGACACATGGGACTGGCTGCTCCCCTGAAACATCTTCCTCCACCCTCACCCTCCAGTGGAAAGGCCCAAGGAAAGGTCTTCCCATTGCATCTCCACATCATGGGGTGTCCACAGAGACACATCTGATGAAGGTATTTGCCTGTGTCCCAGCTGTGGCCAGTTCCCACCCAGGGCAAGCACTGCTCACAAGCCTTGGTGTCTCACCATCCTTCCACTCGCGTGTGGACGGATGAATAACCCCAAACAGCTCATCACAGGTCACAGCCTTTGGGTCGAGGTCCACAGTGACTGGCTTCTGCTTCATGATCTTGTACGTCCTGTTGAGCGACCTCAGCACCTGTGGAGAAGGGACCCCAAGGGTGTCCCGGGCAGCCTCTGAACCACGCTGGCCAGTGCAAGCCCGTGGGATGTTCTCAGCTGGGGCAGGAGGGGACCCGTGTCCTAGGGGCTGGTTTGGCCACTACCTGGGACTTTCCGCAGCCGGCGTTGCCGATGACAAAGACGGAGTGTCTCACTTGCAGCAGCTCCTCCAGCTGCACCACCTTCAGCACGAAGCTCTCCTCGGGCTGCAGCTTCAGCTCCAGCATGGACTGCTTAATGAGCTGGGAAGGAGAGCGGGTGCTGACCACCAGCACGGCCCCAGCAAGCCCCTAAAATGGCTCTTCAGCCTCTGGACCCTCCCAGGGCTGGGGTGTCTCTGGCTCTGGTGAAGCACTGGGGTTTGTACCTTCTCAAAGTCGAGGTCCCTCTTCCTGGGGACATCCAGGGCTGGGAACAGGTCTCCAATCAGCCCCATGAAGACAGGCAAGTCGTCTGTCACAATCTTGGGGATGTTGAAGTCTCTCAAAGCTCTCATCAGGACCTGGTCCTCGGCACGGCCGGGGTCCCCTCTCTTCAAGGAGCCCGCGACCACCAGCACAGACTTGATAGCCCGCAGTCCCCAGTCGTAGTGGTCCTGCCAACAGGCAGAAAAGTGTCACCATTTCACTTCAGTGAGAGAAAAGCTTCAAACAACACTCCAGAGGAACCCACTGTCCATCACCCACACCCAGGTTATCCTTGTGGTGTCCAGCAAACTGGACCTAAAGTGAGCTCAGGTACAAGACCAGCCCCGTCAGCCACGGGGTGAACAAGATCTGGCTCCATTCCTTGTAAATCACTTCTGCTGAGATGAGTCATATCTGGATGCTCTCATCTCAACTGGCTATTTTCGAGTCTATTCTATTTTTGGACTTCTTGATTCCTTCCAGAAGGCAGAAATATGCCATATGATGCACCAGCGTGGAAGTGGAATCTGTCCAGCCACAGACCTGAGCTATGCAGAGCACAAGTCAGCAAGTTACTGCCAGCTGAGGGATTTATAAACCATCCACTCTGTCTGGAACTCAAATTACCTCTTTCATCTCAAAGAACTAGGCGATACTGTTAAATTACCTGTTTAGACAGTAGCTCTTTGCAGAGTGTATACAGAGTAATGAACTTTCTTGCTAGGAGCTTAGCATCAATAAAACCTTCTGCAACAAGCATGATTTCACAGATGAGTTCGAAGTCAGGGACCACCATGGCACAGGGTCTGGGGAGAGCAGCAGAGGTCAGCAGGGCTGAGCATGGACACCCACAGCCCCTCACCCTCCCACAGGCAGCAAGAATTTCCCCAAGTTTCCACTATGAATCATTCCCTGCTGTGAGCAGCAGAAAATCAGCCTGAGGTCTCTGGAGGTCTCTTGTCCAGCCTCGTGCTCCAAGCAGGGCTCATGGCACAGCTGGACCAGGTCACCCTGGGCCTTCTGCAGTCACAGCTTGTGCTCTTCCAAGGACAGAGATCCCACAGAACCCCCTGGGCCACCCTTTCTAGTGCTTGGTCTCCTTTTTGTCTTATTCTCAACCAGATTTTTGCAGGTGGCAATTAGACACCCTGAGCAGCTGATCCGCCCAGCTCTCCCAACCTCTGAGCACCTCAGGAGCTTTGAGTAGGGCTGTCCTGGGACACCGAGGTCTCCCTGACACCGTGGTCACCACTACATGCTCTATCAGAGGCTGAGGTCACGTTAAGGCTGCAGCACACGAGTTCATGCAGTGGGAAATGCTGTAACACCTCCAGTCACACCCCGGCCCATCCACCCGTGGGTACCTGAACAGAGCTTTGAGGTTCTCGGGCAGCTCTGTCCGTCCTGCGTAGCCGGGGTTCATGGTGATGAACAGACCAACCGACGGCACCAGCGCGATCTTCTCCCCGAGGAAATTGAACCTTTTCTTCTTGGCACGAATTGCATCTTGAATGCATTTCACCTGGCAGCAGAGGGGAAGGGTTGGTGCTGGTGGCCCCGTGGCTCCCAGTGCCCCGCCCTGGCTCACCCTCACCGCCCACCCGTGGCAAGAGAGCCTGGACATTCGGTTGTGCCATCGGCAATGCCAGAAATAACACTGAGAGCTTGCCAAGGCCACAGCAGCAGAGCAGCCCCGGGCTCAGGAGAGCTGGGCTTACATCAGTGTCCTCCAGGCACCATGACACCCTGTCCCTGGGTGATGGGACACAGATGGGCTGCCTGATGTGCCTGGAGCCCCTGTACTGCTGAGCATCCCCTCCACTTGCATCCCAACGTGACGCAGTGGAAATAGCAGCAGCAAACTGTCCCCTGGAAAATCTGGTTTAACTGAGACAAGGCTCAGCAGGTGCCCTGGAGGGTGCCCTCCAGCCCCGCGGGGGGAGCACTCACCTGCACCGCGATCACCGACAGCACCTCCACCGCAATGCGGTTGAACTCATCGAAGCAGCCCCAGGCTCCCGTCTGGGCCAGGCCCTTGTAGATGTTGCCACAGGACTGGAGAGAAAGCACCAGAGATGTGTCAGACCCTGAGCTCCTACACGGAGGCTGCAACGTGTTAAGAAAGCTCAAGTGCTACCTTGTAGTCCATCTGCTCGGAGCAGTTGAAGACATAGACCATCATGCCCACTGCCCGGCCCAGGTCCTTGGTGGTCTCCGTCTTCCCAGTGCCCGCGGGGCCGGCAGGGGCCCCCCCCATGAAGAGGTGCAGGGACTGTGTCAGGGTGATGTAGCACCTGCGGGGGGACACGCCGGGGATGAGTGGTGCTGTCAACGTGGCACAGCCACGAGTGGGAGGTGTGGGGAGTGGGCTCCTACCGGTCTGTCAGGGGGGTGATGACCAGGCGGGGGGTGTTCCCCAGGTACTCGTAGGAGTAGCGGAGCTGGGCATCGCAGATGTTGGCATAGCAGTGCATCCCTCTCTCGTCCCAGCGGTGCCGGAGCTGGCACTGCCAGGTGAACTCCTGGGCATTCTCCACCTGTGGAGCAGCCAGATGTGAGGGCAGCAGGCGCTGGCACTGCCTGGCCTGACCCGCCAGGACGGTGTGTCAGCTCCACACACCAGCAGAGCATGCCAACAGGTCCCAGTGCTGTGCTGGGGGGGTAGGGACCATCTCTCCATGGCCTGGTGTCCACCAACTATGGTGCAGAGCCCTGTGCCGAGGCTCCCGGCTCCCACTGAGCGTGGCAGGAACCTGGAAAACTGCTCCTGGGTCTGGCTTTGCATGAGACCCAGCCCGGTCTGATCTAACTCCAGCTGTGCTGCCACCTCCCTGGCGCCCCAGCACCCCACATGTGGCTCCTCATGCCATTGGGATACTTAAAAAATGTTGGAAAGTAATAAAATAACAGGAAATCTGGGCTCAGAAGTGCCAAGACACAGAGCAGTAAAAATTCGGGTTGTAGCGAATACCTTTGCCAGGATCATTTTGGCCACAACATCCCTGGCATGGACATCGATGGTACAGATCGTCATGATCTTCATCCTGTCCCCGGCAGTCAGGTTTCCAAGGAGCAATGAAATCAGGGCATTCAGCTGAGCAATCTGAGGGAGGAGAGAAATGATGAGCAGAAAAATGACCACCTCCTGGTGACCCCTGACCTGGTCCTCGCCTCTCCACGACAGGGGCTGCAGGACAGCTCCAGGTCAGGTCCGAGGGGCACCAACCTGCTTTTTGTTGTAATCCTTCATTGCATTCTCATAGCCTTCCTCCAGCCTGGAAAAGGCCATGCCAACCTCTGTGGTCCACCAGATCTGGGTGCACGTTAGAGCGACCTGCAGGAACAAAATATGGTGATAAAGGGAAATTCACCATCCACACTCCTCCTCTCAGAGCCACCAGCCCGGCCCCTGCAGCAGCTCCCACCTGAGCCGGGTAGTCGAACACCCACTGCTCCCGCGGCCGCTCCTCGTAGGTGACCAGGGCCTCGGGGATCAGGTGGCGCAGGGTGGAGCACATGCTCACCAGCACCCGGTTCAGCCAAACCTCCACCTGGGGGACACATCCACAGCACCCTGAGTGATGGTTCCAGCCCATGCCCAGCCTGGCTGCATCACCCTGGGCAGCGTTCAGCTTCTCCATGTGTATCACAACAAGGTACCCGGCCCCACAGGGCACTTTCTGCAGCAGTTTGTGGAGCATCAGCTGAGGGCGAGCAACCGAAAGGGGGAAAACTCACTGGGACCATTGTGTTTTAAACCTGTTCCCTGGCTGTTAGAGCACAAGCAAGAGGCTGGTCCCCATCCTGAGCCTGCCCCCTCTGCCCCTGTGAGTGGAGGCTCCTTGGAGCTCGGCTGACCTGGCCAGACAAGTCACAGTCTGCGTTGAGGGGCACGTACTCCTCCTCCCTGCTGAACATCCCCAGAGCAACCTTCAGGGGCCTTTTATCTGAACTCAGCTTGAACTTCAGCTTAGCCAGACTGTCGAACAGCTTCGGCAGGTGCCGGGACACCTGGAACAGAGTCAGAGCTCAGGGACCAAGGTCCTGCAGAGGTGGGATCTCTGCTTGGATCAGCTCCTGCCCAGCTCTCAGGGTGTGGCACCCCTGGCAGCCGGGTACCAGCAATGATGTGCTGGCTGCTGGGGTGAAATATTTTTTCAAGCTACTATAACAAGTTAACATGCAAGAGACACTGGGCTTGGCTCCAGGCTTCACACACAACCCCTACCTCAGCTGGCTCGTTCCCATTAGATAAGATGTCGAGCAGATCTGCAGAGGAAACGAAGTAGAACCTGGGGAAAGCCAGTCGCTTGGTCTCGAGGTATTCAGCCAGAGCCTTCTCACAGAGTGACAACCTAACAGGGAACAGGAAAATCCTGCGGTTAAATCCCCACCTGCTGGTTCTTACTCTTCGCTAAGTCCTTGTCAGGTTGAGACAGACCCACTCTGGACAAACCAAACTCTTCTCTGGCCCTCGCCCAGCCCCTCCACACACTGCACCAGGACAACTCAAACCTCACCTTTTCTGCAGCTCTTCCAGCTTGTTGTAGAGACCAGGCTTGTTGGTGGCTTCAATCACATTGGGGGTTTTTACTGCATCGGCCATTAACTCCTGCAAGAGGAAAAATGCTCCAGCTCCACCCAAACCGTCAGAGAGCTCCCGGGGGCCTGGGGGGTGGGATTCGCACTTTGAAACCTCGATCGATAGCATCAAAATGCCTGGAGTCCTCTGGCAGCTGCCTGCGGATGTCTTCGGAGCCGATGAAGATGCTCTCCAGGTGACTCCATGTCCTCTGCACCTCAAACCAGATGCTGATAACGGAGTCAGCGGTCGACAGCTTCTGCTGCCAGCCCACCACCTCCTGAAGGAAGAAGGCCAGGTATTTGGAGGTCATCAGGTTCTGCAGCTGCACTTGGTTGTCCTCCAGCGTCTCGATGAGCACCTCGTCGGACTTGAGCAGCATGGTGCCAGTCCTGGCATGGGGCTCGTGCTCGAACTCCATCGTCTCCCAGGTGGTGTCCAGGGTGTTCAGCACCTGCAGATGGGGCGTGAGAAACGAGCTGGACTCTGCGGTGCTGAGTCCCAGACGCTGCAGAAAGGGAAGGCAGCAGCAGGAACATCCCCCCTGGAACATGAGCTCCATGGGAGCCGTGCTGCAGGTGGGCTCCAGCCCCCAGGAGCAGGAACACGAGCACTAACAGCCACAGAGCTGCATTGGAGCGGGGCTCTCAGAAAAGCAGGGTAGGAACTGAGCCCCGCTTACCTTCTCCATCCCCAGCTCTTTCATGGCTTTGTCCATGATGCCGCGAACCTCATCCTCAAACTTGTGCAGGTTCAGGTGCAGCAGATCTCCAAGGGTTGTGTCCTCGGACATGGTGAAGTTCACCTGGAGCAGAACTGGCACCATCAGGGCATGGACTCCCCTCATGGAGAGGCAGCCCACCAAACGAGATCATTAACACCCATGTATAAAGACCCTACACAAATATTGCTTCATATTTTAGCTTCTAAAACAGACTCCAGGCTTCCCCTGATGGAGGCAAACCTCAGGAGCCTCCCAGGCCAGGAGGTGGGGAGGGTTGGGAGCACCTTGGTTGCCTGCATGAGCTCCTGCCAGTGCCGGTCCCTGATGGCCGGGTTCTGCAGCTCGTTCACGGCGCGCAGGGACGTTATCATGTTCTTCACACTGTTGTCCAGCCCCGTGAATGCATCCCAGCTTCTCATCTCCTTATCCAAGCTCTGAATGTCTTTAGCAAATTTCTTACAATCGATATCCATCTGCTCAACACTGATATCCTTCCACCTGGTGGTCTTCCAGTCGTCCATGCTTGTGTTAACCTGAATTCAGGGACACATTTTGACAGGACGTGTAATCAGCAGGAGCACTCCTGCCCGGGATGAAGAGCACCAGACCCAGCACCCCCCATGCCCAGTGCCTGCACACCACTTGCACCTGCAGCAGCGGAGCTGCTCTAACTCTGTGACAACCTGCCCTGGACCAGCACCAAGCCCAGAGCTCCATGGCTGCCAGCAGCCACTGTCTGTGGACACTGGGCAGCTCACCATGATGTCAGGAACCCAACCCTGACCAGCCCAGCGCATCCTGGTGCTCCTGCCCCTCCTGTTGTCCTGGCTCAGGCTGCAGCACGTACCAGGACAATCATGTCCCAGAGCTCCTTCAGCAAGCGAGCCTCCCTGCCACATGCCCTGAGCTGCTTGTACTTGGGCACGGACACTTCGAACAGCCCGGCTGACCCGGACAGCGCTGCCAGCTCGCTTTCCATGGCCGTGATGCTCTTCTGTTGCTGCAGGGGAAACAGAAAAGGTCACCCAGGGACCATGTGCCAGGGACATGGCTCCTGCCCAGCAATGGCTTCGTCCCCACTGTAGCACGGTGGAGGCAAGAGAGGCAAGAGACCTTCCCCATCAGGCTGGGAGCTGGAGCCAGAGCGTCTGCCCCTGCCCAGACCTCTCGCTGAGCAAGGCTGAGGGTGGCTGGGGGCACAGCGGTGGCTCTGGTGTCCTTCCCTTCCTTACCTTGCTCAAGGACTTGTAGGGGTCTGGGTCAGTGTAGGAGAAAGGGGCCTTTTCCCGGAACGTCTCGCGGAAGGCGTGCTGCCGGACCTGCGAGGGAGGATGGGGCTCAGGGTGGGCAGCAGGGGAGGGCAGCGGGGTCTGCCCCAAGCTGCCAAGAAGCCACTCGCTTGCCCCCAGGCCCCGGGGCAGGCACCTCGAACTGCTGGCAATTCTTGTGGATGTTGTTGACCTCACTGGCTTGCAGAGGTGCCACGTTCTGCTTGACACGCAGGCAGAGCTTCTTGGTGCTGTCCCAGTGCTCGGGGAGGTCCTGCAGAGAACACCACAGGGTGTTGGCAGCCTGGCCCCAGGGAGCCCCTCCCTGTCCCCCCACACCCTGAGCTGCTCACATGGAGCTGCAGGTGGATCTCCTCTGGCATCTCCACTCCATAAGTGCTGAGCAGGGCAATTGTCTCCTTCAGGGGCTCAAACATGACATCGGTCACCGCCTGCCTCTCCTTGACCCTCATCAGGTGCCCCATCACCTCCACCAGCCCATTGTAGTCTCCCTCCTCCACAGATTTATTCAAGCCAGCGTTTGCTTCTTGGATGAAATCCTTCAGCTCCTGGAGACTGTGAGGAAGGTGGCTGAGCCCACTGGGCAACCCTGACGGGGCTCACAGCCACCCTTGTGCTTTGGGCTCAGGGCTTGTTCTGCAGGACACAGCCCCCCGGGGACTCATCCCCGCCAGGGTACCGGGCACCTTCACCCACACCCCCACGGCTCCGTCCCTTGGGGACAAGCCCTGCCCTGGCTTTGCCCAGGCATTTGCTGTTCCGCTCACTGAGAGTGCCCCATTCCTTTGCCGGGGCTCACCAGGCTCCTACCTGGTGGTGACATGGTTGGCAAGGTGCTGTTGGAGTGCCAGGCTCCGGTCCCTGATGGTAGCCAGCAGTGCCTGCTTGAAGGGGCGGCAGTTGCTCTGCAGCCACCCCCCAAACACTTCAGTGTTGGAGAGCTCCGACACTTCCTTGCACAGATCTTCGTATGTGTCAATCTGGGGATGAGAGCTGGTCACAGCCTGTGGCTGGCACCTCCCCAGGCACCTGGTGTCCTCCCTGGGCACTCGGTGCATCCCAAGCACCCGATACCTCCCCAGGCACCCACCCCATACCTCCTGCTGAAAGAGCTGGAGGGATGGGGTCCCACGAGCTGGGGGCTCCTCTGGCTGTGGCTCCTGCTCCTCGGAGTCCTGGGCACTGCTGAGGGTGAGGAATTGCTGAAGAAACTCTTTGGGGTCCACCAGCCACAGGTGGGATTGCTCCTCAAATCTGGCACTGTACTCCTCGCCTTCTTTCATGGCGCGGGCCACCAGCGACACCACCTCCTCCTGCATGTTGCTGAGATCCTCCTGCTCCTCCAAGTTTGTCTGAAGGGATGGACAGAGCTCTCAGGGACTGGCTGGGGGGGACCAGGCATCTCCACCCACCTCCAGCTGAGCTGAGAAGAGCTGCATGCCATGGACTCACCTTGTAGCTCAGCTTCCCCTCCAGCAGCCGAGGAATACACGCCGTGGACGCGTAGATATCTCCCAGCAGACTCTCCACCAGATTCAGGAGGTTGTTGTCATCTCCCATCTCCAGCGAGGGCTGGTACCGCACTCGGCCGTTGCACAGCTCCATCTGCACCTCCAGCAACGGGGCCACGTGTTCCTGAAACAGGTCAGCATCCCGCATGGTGCTCCATGTCCCACCTCCCCCTGGCCCCCAGCTCCACGGTGCCCCCTCAGCAGGGACAATGGGGGGCACTGGCACCTCCAGTGCTCGCTGGCCAGGTGTGCCAGGGAGCTCTGGGGTGGGTGGGTTTGGCCACCAAACCAATGAGCAGTGGGAGCTCCCGGGCAGCGCAGGGCATCGTGCCACTGGACCCACCTCAGGGACCATGTTGCTGAGAAGAAAATTGAGTGATTTGTGGACAAGTTGGAAGAGTCTGTCCAGCACAATTCCATCCACGTATCCCACATAGTCCAGCCACATCTGCGATGACGTGTCAGCCTTAAAGAGATCTGCGTTCTCCTGCAGCAGGAACAACACCCAGCATTTGTCAATAAACACCCAGGAGGGAGACCTTGGCCATGGCCCCTCGGCTCCGTCCGGCCACACGCAGCCCCCATCCTGCCCCTTCTCCCAGCTGCACGACACCAGAAGCTGCAGCTGGGACCTCTCCCGAAGGAGCAGCAGGTTCCTGGAGCCCGTGGGTGGTGTTCAGTGGTCACAGCAGAGACCACAGGATTGCACCCCAGTTTTGAGGGGGCACCACCAGGTCCAGGACACCACAGCACGTGTGCCAGACACACTCTGTGTGAAACCAGCTCCAACTGAAGCGCCCTGGGCTGTATCTCACCTTCACCATCTCCTGGATCTTCACGCCTGCACCCTTAATGGCAGCACAGTGCTTGGTGAAGGTGTTTGCTCTCCCGTCCAGGTCCAGGAATGCTGCCTCCTTGTTGTCCTTCCTTTCAAACAGGGGAGCAGCTGAGCACTCCTGCGGGGAGAAGAGGATGGGGCTGCTCTGCTGTGCTGGCCAAGGGTGAACCCCAGCAGGAGCCTTCCTGGGAAGGCACCAGCAAAGGCTACCTCCATCAGCTGGCTGATACTGTCCACATTTAACTTGGATTTCTGGACCCTGGTACACAAGTCGTACAAGATCTCTCTCGTCTCTTGGATGTACTCCATGACGCCTGGGAGGAAAACTCACATCTGAGCTGGACAGGTCACACAGATGCCCCCGAGGCAGCGAGCCGTGGTCGGGGCACTCACGACTGTTGGTGATAGAAAGGGCAGGTTTGTACCTTTGTCGTGCCAAAACAGGGTGTGCTCGGCGCTGGCCAGCTGCCCATCCACGGCCTCCAGCTCCTCTGTCAACAGCGGCAGCTCCACCGGCAGCAGCTTCTGCTTCACCTGTGGAGCCAGAGCATCCACCAGTGAGTGACCAGCCCCGCTCCAGCTGAGACGTGCTCGCTGGGGCACCCCTTGTGCAGGGAAATGGGGTCCCTGCCCCACTGATGGAGCTTGGGGAGCAGGAGGTTGGTGTGATGGCAGCAGCAGTGACTTGGCTCAGCCACAGGATGGGTAGGGACCTGGGGTGCTGGTGATGTGTCCCCTGCACCCCATTTCCCTCCAGCTTTAGGACCCGTTTCGTACAAGCTCTTCCCTGGGGGTTCCCAGCTGGTGCTCAGGACATGGAAAAGCAGCCGGGTTGTCTCCCCTTTGCAACCTGCCTCATTGTACCAGCCAACGATAAGATTCAGGTTGTCCACAAACTTTTGGAAAGTCTCCTTTTGAGCAAAGAGGCTCTCGGCGTTCCCCGGGATATCCTCCTGCTGCTGGAAGTTCAAGTACTTCACCTCCCGCAGAACAGTGACGAGCTGTGAGAGAGGATGGAGGGAGAAAAGGCTTGTTAGTAAAGCCCCAAAGGTCCCAGCCCAGCCCAAGCCAGCCGGGGTCACACTCAGGTGAAGGGTCTCTGGTGGTCCCAGTGCCAGGTCGGCTGCTCACACCAGCACCCACCTCTTTGCTGAAGTTCACGCTGAGGAAGGAGGAGCTGGGGTCCCTCTGGATCAGGGGCTGCTCCAGGCTGAAGTGGCAGCTCTGGCCAGCTCCGTGCACCCACTCCCCGAAGACCTTCCCGTGGTAACCTTGCAGCAGTCCCATCATTTCTTCGTACTTCGCAGACACCAGTTTAGCTTCAGCACTGGCCATCACACTGTTGGGGGCATCATAGAGAAGCGGCTGCTGCAGCAGGGCATGGGAGGAGACCCACCTGGGCCAGATCCTGCCCCGTGTCCCCGTGGGGTGACCGGCACGTACGGGTGGTCGATGGCGAACAAGTCCCTGTGCAGCCCCTCCAGCCGCTGCTGCAGCTCCAGAGCCCACTTCAGCTGCCCGGCCATCGGTGGCATGTTCCTGTTGATGGTTGGCAGCGGGGAGGTGACCTGGGCATCGTACAGCACCTTCACATTCTCCACCTCGGCCCTGAACATCCCCAGCAGGGCTGAGTAACAGGAAGAAACCTCAGCCTTTATCAAGGGTCGCTCCAGGAAGGAGCTGAACATGTGCACCAGCTGCAGGAGAAAGAGGTGTTGGCTTCTGTGCTCCAGAGCACCACCAGGATGGCCCGGTGACACCCCCGGGCGTCCCGAGTGTGGGTGCCATGTGCCTGCTGCCAACCTCTGGCACTCAGGCAAGGATGCCCTGTGCCTGTGGGCAGGACCTGCTGAGCCGGGGGGCACATGTACCTTCACAGCAGATGCCAGGCAGTTGCAGTCTTCAAAAGCTTGGCAGCAGATGGTGGCCAGCCACCTGTCCATGTCCTCAATCTTCTTCTGGAACTCTGCAAAGTCTTTGTTCAGTTGCTGCCAGAAAGAGCAAAGTGGTTTAAGTGGGCGCAGCCTCCGTGCTTCCTTCCCAAACCCTTCCTGAAGGACTCACTGACCCCGGGGCAGAACCCTGTGCCTGGCCCTGGCATGAGCATTCGTGCTGCCAGGGGATGGTTTTACACACAAATCTTCCAGCGTCTTCTGGCAAGTGGTGTTTTTATTTAGCAAATGCTTCCACTTACACGCCAGCATCCACTCACCTCTTCTGTGAGATCTAAGGGATCATATTTGCAATCAGCAAAACTCTTGGTGAGTTCAGAGACCTCCTCGTAGATCTGGAACACTTGGCTCCCCAGGATGTTTCCTTTCAGTCCTCCCAGCTCTATCTTCTCCAGCTTCAGAAACTCGATGGTTGTCTGGTACAGCTCCTGGTGAGTACAAGCCACCATCTCACCCCATTCCTTTTGGTGGCAAACCCCAGCCCCCTGTGTCCTGGTGCTGTGGGTGCAGGAGGCTCCCGAGGAGCATCCTTCCCGGGGGCTCCTCACAGCCTGGCTGGGGGGGCCCATCCACCCCGGGGACACCGGTGTCCTGCTGGGAACGATGCCTCTGCGCCCCCAGCAACGCACCACTGATGGGGTCCCACCTCCCCTCTGCCTCTCGCCTACACCAGAGGCTCCAGCCCACCCTGTGCTGCTCCCAGGGACCCCCCTGGCACCCCCAGGTGTGCTGTCACCTCGATGATCTTGAGCCTGTGCAGGAAGTCCTCTGTTCTCCTGAAGACCAGGGAGGGGGAGAACTCCCAGAGCTGTGGCTCCTCCTGGAAGCAGAGAGGGGTTGTCAGCGAGGGGAGCTGTGGATGGGGTCAGGGGGACCCGCAGCACCCCCAGCACCCACCGGGAACAACGCGAGCGTTGAGTTGGAGCAGTAAGTGCTGTAGGACTGGAAAAGCTTCTCTATGGTGGAAATGCTCAGCCTGACTCCCTCCAAGATCTCTTTGGTTTCTCCCTGCAGCCCCCTCATCAGGTCCTCGGGGCTCAGGAAGTTTCGGGTCTAGGACAGACAGACACAAGCAGGGGCCGTTGGCAGAGGGGAGCATGGGGGGCTCCTCCTGCCCCCAGCCCCAGGGTGATGGTCCCACAGCGGGGCGGTGGAGGAGGCAGTGGTGGGGTGGGTCAGTGCTGGGGCTCTACCATCTCCACGAGGAGGCTGCAGATCTCCTGCAGGAGAACGATGGTGTGGGTGGGCGAGCGGTAGTGCCGGCAGTGGGCGCGGAGGAGGCGGACGCTGCAGAGCACCCTGTCCACGTAGGGCTGCAGCTGCGGGAGCAGAGCCCGTTAGGGCGGGCACGGGGCCAGGGCACCCAACTGAGGGCTGGGCAGAGCTGGGGTGGATGCGCTGCCACCACTACCTGGACAAGGAAGCTAGGCAGTGCCCGGGTATTTTGCCATATGTAACTTACCTGGGAGTATTCTGCTTGCTCCATCTCCCCCAGCAGGACCTGAAGTGGTTGCAGGTGGAGGGTGACGTCCTTGGCTTCCTCCAGGCCTGGGCCAGGGAAGAAATTCCACATTGGAGATGGAGAAGCCTCGCTGGAGGGTGAGGGGCAGTTGCCCACTGCATGCCCAGGTGCTTACCAGCACTGACATCTCTGAACAGGCTCTGGAGCGATGGCCAGTAGGAGCTGTTGACCTTCTCCAGCATCTTGTCCAGCGCCATCACTTGGGGCAAGAGCAGCTGGCAGGGGAGAGTGGTGGGCTCAGCACCAGAGACATGTGGCCACTGGTGATGTGCCCATGGCAAGGCAATACCTGGTCGTTGATGCACTGCAGGTGGGTCATCCTGGTGTGCCAGAACTTGAACTCGGCCTTGGGCACGGGGTGTAGCCCCTCCAGCAGTGACTGCGCCGAGTCCTTGCTCAGGATGTCTCTGATCTGGTGGGACCACTCGATGATGATGCTCTCGATGCTGTGCAGCATTGAAGCATCCACAGACCCCTCCAGCCTGAAAGGCAACTGGGTCACACTCCAGCACCAGGGCTGGCCCCAAACTGCCCCAGGGACTGAGCTGGTGTCCCAGCTCCTGTCCCTCCTAGAGGGGCTTGTGCTGCCCAGGCCCCTGCCACGCTTGGCTGGCACCGAGTGGTGCCTGCAGCACCCACCAGCTCTCGATGGTGCTGGAGTCGGCCTCTGGCAGTGGGAGCAGCGGCTTCCCCTGGATCTTCCCACTCATCACGAGCATCTCGTTCTTCAGCCGGTGGGTCTGTCGCTCAATGTCCTCCACCACCACCGTGGGCCAGCCCGACGTGTTCTCATGGCTCAGGAGCAGGGGACACACAACCTGAAGCAGAGGGCTTGGTCAGGTGCTCCCGTTGCCAAGGGCACCACCTCTTGCTGCCCATCTGAGCACTGTCCCAGCCCAGCCGCAGCTCCAGCAGCCACTGGTGGGTTTGCTGATGGTTTTCTCATCAGTGTGACCAGGACTCCCCTCGTCCTGTGGTGGGTTTCCAACTCTCATGGGTTGGGAAGCGCTGGGAGCAGGGCAGTGAGTGCACCCAGTGGCGTCAAGGGCTGGGGATGAGGAATCACGGGGGCTCCCGGGTCTGACTCACCTCTTGGGAGCTCTGGGTCAGAATATTTATGGGAAATTTGAGAGAAATCCACTCAGACATTCCCCAGCTGTGGGGCACAGAGAAGGGGGAATTACGCTGAGTTTTTAAAACCGGCAGGAGAGAAGTGATGCAGCTGGAGCCCGGGAGAAAACCAGGCTTGTGACCTTCACCCAGCCCTGTGCCTGGTGGGGCTGGGCCAGCACAGCGGGGCAGGCAGCTGGGGCCACCATAAGGCCAGAGCCTGGGGCAATTTTTCTTCTCTTTATTTAATCTAGTTTCTTTTCAAGCCCACCTAAAGCTTTGGCTACAGCAGACCCCGGTGGGTGTCTGGGTGGCAGTGGCACACGTAAGGAGCTCAGCTCGTCCTGCTTGCCCCAATCCTGTGCCCAGTGCCCACCCGTGTTGGCAACTCACCTCCTGCATCACAGTGATGAGGTGCTCCACGGGCGAGGGGCTGATGTCTCCCACCAGCAGCCCGCTCTGGCAGTTCTCTGGGGTGATGTTCTCATTCTTCTTCTTCACAAAGTAGATGCTCTTGCCCATGAGGGTGGGTGGGAAGTGGGTGGTTGGCAGGAGCTGCCCGGCGGGGTTCAGTGACAGCACCAGCTCCAGCACGTCCTGCTGCTTGAAGAACTCCTCCAGCACAGCCGCGGCCTCCTCGTTGTCCACAAACTTGCTCCACTTGTCCGGTGTGACCCGCAGCAGCAGCGAGGCAAAGGTCTCCAGGAAGCCAAACCGCTTGTCTGACCCGGCCGCCATCCCCCTGGCACTGGGCTCAGCTGTGCCCCTGGCAGGGCAGGCAAACCCCGCTCAGCCAGGGGCTGGGCAGACCAACCCCGCTCAGCCAGGGGCTGGGCAGACCCCCCTTCCCCAACCCACCACACTACCCTTGCCCCCCCCACTGCCCTCAGCCTTCCCCCTGCTTGCTGCTGGGATCTGTCCCATCCCTAACCTGGTCCCATCATCCCCTGGCTTAATCCCCCCCAGCCTGCCCCATNCAGGCTCTGTCACCCCCCCAGCCTGCCCCAATCCTGCCTGGCTCTGCTGCTTCCTTGCCCTGTCCACCTCTCAGCTCTCCAACAGCCTCCAGACACCATCCACAGCCCAACTGACACGGGCACCAGCCCCAGCTGGCACCAGCACCAGCCCAACCGACACCAGCACCAGCCTCAACTGACACGAGCACCAGCCCAACTGCTCCAGCACTGCAGGGGTCCCCCCCCTGCCCCTCAGCAAGGGCTGTTTGCCCACGTATCCACCTGGCTGGACTCACAATATGGTGCCAAGGGCTGCCCTGGCTCTGCCAGGATCCCCACCATGGCCCAGGTGCAGGCAGCCAGACCAGGCTCCCCCATCAAGGCACCTTCCTGGTGGCCAGGGGCGAGTTGAGGAGACCTGGTGAGGGTGCAAGACACCAACACCTCCCAGTGCACCATGAAAGGAGAGGATTTGGATGGGAACAGGTGGAGGATCAAACCAGGACTACGTCGGCCACGGCACCACCATTTTCAGCCAATGTGGCATCGCTGCGGTGCTGGGCACTGAAATCTCAGGGCTGGGAGAAGCATGAGCCTGGCAGCAAAGCCGGGACACAGGGCAGAGGGGTCCTGCCCATCCCGAGGCGCACACAGAGCAGAGGAGCCGAGCCCGGGCGCGGTTCAGTGTTTATTTGCTGCAGATCTCAGCACTAGTTACAAGGCCGTCGCAGAAAAAAAAAAAAAAAAATAGTTAGAATAAAAAATGCTGCCACCCCCCACCCTCCGGAGAGGCCTCTGCACGGAACAACCCCACATACAAAATAATCTAAAAGGAGAAAACTATACAGGAGTATTTACATCTCTGATAAATAGACTAATACTGATCCGGGCGCCTCCCTCCAGACCCTGCATGGGGGGAGCAGGACAAGACACGGGCGTTTGCAAGGCAGAGGCAGGGGGGGCACGGACCCCCCAACAGCAGCCGGCCCTGGCACAGGCTCAGGGCATGTCCCACCACCCTCCCCAGAGCGAGGGCTCGTGCTCGAGGAGACAATGGCCACCCCTGGGCTCTCGCCAGGGGATTGGGCTGCAGGGACATGCCGGGGCAATTCCACTGGTGCTGCCTCACCAGGGCCCTTGTCTGAGCTCCAGCAGCTCAGGGCTGGGCAAGGACACGTCTCTGCCCCATGTGGCACCACAGCAGGTGGTGACAGTGACAACCCCCTGTCCCTCAGCCCTTCCTGTGCCTGTGGGGACCATCCCTGATGCAGGGGACAGCTGGGAGGGTCCAAGGCAGCGTGGGGAAGGACAGGACAGACCCAGGCCCGCTACAACGAGGGCCAGAAGCTGTGTCTCCACTGGGCTCCCCCAGCCACCCTGGGGCTGCCACCCTTCACTGGCAGCACCCCAAAACTGCCAGCTGCCACCCGCCAGCCATTCACCATCCCTACAGGACAGTCCAAGTGCTCCAGGACATAGGTGCTGGGGGGATATCCAGTGGCATAAGCAGCCTCACGCTGGCTGGGGGGGCTCGGAAGAAGGGAAGATGCCCATGGTGCCCGGGTGCCCGAGGCAGAAGGGAGGACGGAACCCATGCAACTCTCCCATCCAGGGCAGGATGGGGCTCTCTGCACACAGGGGTGTCAATGTCCCGGCTCCAGCCCTGGAGGATGCTGTCCTGGAGATGAGGCAGTGATGGGGGGGGGAGGGCGGAGCCACTGAGACGCTCCTGCCCCCCCCACCATAGTAAGGAAACTGCAAAGCTGAAGCTGGGTCCTATGCCTGGCTGCGGCTCGGCCCCAGCCCCGTGGCCCACCAGGGAGGGGGGATGCTCGGGCTGCCAGGGGCACACTGGCCTCGCCAGGCAGCACAGTCTGCTAGTGTCTCTTGGTGGAGGAGACCTTCTTCTTCCTGGCAGCCAGCATCTCGTAGAAAGGGTCCCGGCTGATCGCTGCCCTGGCAGGGGAACGAGGGCTCCAGTTAGGGCGGGAGGAACGAGGTGCCAGGCGAGAACTGCGGCAGGGCTGGGTCTGTCCTGCCTGGCACAGCCTCGGCCACGTCCTTTGTGCCCCTGGGAAGCCCGTTTCCCCTCAGCCTTGCAGGGTACCCTGCAAAGAACTGCCCTGTCTCAAGCACAGCACACAGGTCCCCACTGTGCCCCTGCCCAGCACCGTGTCCCTGCCCAGCGCCGTGCCACCTCCAAGCACTCACTTGATGCACTTGATCCACTCCTCCTTCTCCTCGGGCGTGGGGGCTGAGATGCGATAAACTGTGTGGTTCCCCTCCACCACGCGCCCATCTGCCTCTGTCTTGCAGGCCTTGATCACCTGGTCCTTGTTGTCGGGGATGTAGAGCTCAAAGCAGTTCTGGGAGGGAGGAAACAGTTCAGAGGGGACCCCGGGCTGGCAGGGACAGGGCAGAGCACTGGGGCTGCAGGCACTGACCTGGCACAGCCACCCCAGCAGAGAGGGGTGGACATGCTGTGACCGTCACCCACGTGCTCTGCCACCAGCCCTGGGCACCGCGGTGACCAGCCTCGGGTCTGCAGCCGGCTGCTCTGACAAGCGGAGGCAGCAACTGCTGCTGCATCCTCCTGGGGACATCCCCTAGGGTCTGTGGCACCTCCCGGCTTCCCCTGCCCTGCTCCTGCCCCTCCAGCCCCAGGGGATGCTGCCCAGCACTCACGGGCTTCTTAGAGTCCTCCACCTCACGGATGCTCAGGTTCTCCAGCGGGATGATGCCACGGGGCTCCTTATCCTGGTGGGACCAAGCAGAGGCTTCAGTCATAGGCTGGACTTCTCCAAACCCCACTCTGTGCCCCAGGCAGGGCTGGATGCTGCCAACACCCCCCTCCCCAGCACACGCCAAGCAAAGGCCACTGACCGTGGTGTACTCGAAGTAGTAAAGGCAGTTGTCGGTCAGGATGAACCAGCGCCGCTTCCACGTCTTCACCCTGCCTCCTGGGAGCAGAGAGGACAGGTTGGGCACGGCCTGGCACGCACCGGGGGGCTGGTGGCACATGGAGGCTACGGCAGAGCTGGAGCCCAGGCGGACACAGGCAGCCAAGCAGCCGCGGCGCAAGCAGAGCCAGGCAGCACAACCGCACGAGCAGCAGCGGGAAGCGGATGGATGAGGATGGAGGAGGGTGCCCAGGGTGCT
Organism: Brachypteracias leptosomus; assembly: GCA_013401335.1. NCBI lineage: Eukaryota > Metazoa > Chordata > Aves > Coraciiformes > Brachypteraciidae > Brachypteracias > Brachypteracias leptosomus. The sequence continues at coordinate 90,441 of VYZX01032493.1, forward strand.
GGGCACAGAGCACTGTGCCCGTTCCCACCCAAAACACCCACCCAGGGTGGGCAGGGGACGCTGCAGCCGGGCAGCTCAAGGCAGGACCCGGGGACTTTGTTCACGCTGATTCCAGTCCCGCCACATCCCGGACGGTGCAGCCAGTGCCGGGCACAGCTGGAGCCCAGGGCCAGGCTGCCCCTGCACCGTGCCAGCGTGCTCCGGCCATTGCAGTGGTGCCAGATGAGCGCCCAGGCTGTGCCACCCAGATCCAACACGGACCATGTGGGCTGGGGGCCATGCTCATGTCCCACACCATGCCAGGAAGGTCCAATGGCCCCCTACTTACCCGTGACAGATGGCCGCCCACCCCAGAGTCGGGCTAGAGCCAGCACTTCCAAGGAACAGCCCCTCTGTCACCCCCCAGCCAAGCCCACCCCAAAACCCAGGGCTTGACCTCCTCCAGTCCCTGGCTCTCCTTAGGACCACCTCCTCTCCCACATGCCAGGGTGCCAGGATAGGCTCCTGTGGCATGGGCAGTGCAGGAAAGGCCCAGGGTTTGGCCCCGCAAGGGTGCAGGGCTCTGTGGGGTCGGGCAGTGGCTGCGGAGCCATATGGGACTGAGTGCCAGCACAGTCCCAGGGAAGCACCAACACTGCCTGGCACCCCAGGGCTGCAGCAGTGCCAGCACCCAGCCCCAGGTCTGCCACGAGCCCCCGGTGTGGCACAGGGCATCGTGCAGACAGCTCCTGCCCGCTCCCATCCGGCTCCTGGCACCCCTGACCCCCACACAGGAGCCAGAGGATGCCCCAAACCCATCCACATCCCTTGTGGCACCAGAGACAAGGACCCGGCGCGGCCGGGCCGAACTGCCTGCGGACATGGCGAAGCACGGACTGGGCAAGGAGCAGCCGTGGCCTCCCCCCGTGCCCGGGCCATGGGGTGCACCGGGGCAGGAGGGGGCTGGCAGGACTCGGGGGGCATTGGACACCAGCGGGGCCAGTACCCGGCGTCCCTGGCCTGGCAGTGGGAGCGGGGCTGTGCCCTCGGCAGGCGAGGTCCCCGGGCAGTGCAGGTGGTTAGCAGCAGCAGCGATGAGACTAATCACCAGCAATTAAAAACAAAAAAGGAAACGAAGCTCCAGCAGCGTGAGCAGAGCAGGGAGAGGGGTACGTACCTCCTGGAGTTGGGGGCAAGGAAAGGAAGAGCCAAAATCATGGAAACATACAAATGAGGGAGAAAAGAAAATTAAAAAAAAAAGGAAGAAAAATAAAATAAAGAGGAAACCCCAAAGAACCCCCCTCGCCTCGCGCGAGTCAGTGGGGCAGGGCTGCAGCGGGGAAGCCGTGAGGGGCTGTGCCAGCGGCATCGCCGCGGGGGCCAACCTGCCCTGGCTCACTGTGGCTCTGTGGGACGGATCTCCTGGGCGGGGGGGCACAGGACCTGGCTCCCCCTGCCCTAAGGCCTCCCTGGGGGGTCCCTCCCTGCCTCACGAGTGGGACCCACGGCTGTTCTGCCACCTCTCTGCCCCCTCAGCTGCCAACGGCCCTGACAGTGGTGGGTGCCAACCTGCCATACGCGGGGCCCCTCGTTCGTGGGGCACTGGGCTCCTCAGGGACAGGAGAGGGGTCTGGGGCTCTCCCTGTGTGTGCCCACCCTGGAGCTGGGGGGCAGATGGCCCTTGCTCAGCCCCAGGCATAGGGTCTGCACCAGTCAGGGCACGGTGCAGGGGGCAAAGCCCCTCTCCCATCCTGGAGGGTGGCAATATGGCACCAGAGAGAGAGGACAGAGTCCTGGCCCCAGCGAGAGCCCCAGGGAAAGGCCCCCACCAGAGCCCGCTCCCGCCAGCACCCCGACATCCCCCTCGCTGAACCCAGGCAGAGGATTCCCCAGAGCTGCCGAGAGAAGCCACAGGAGCCAGGGCATGGAGGGGCTGGCCGTGGAGCGGGGATGCCATGCACGCTGCCTGCACGTGGAGCCGGGATGCGGAGGTGAAAATGCTGTGGGAAGGTGAGGCAGGGACTGGTCTGTGGCATGGAGGGGGACGCACGCAGCCTGGGGCAGCTCGCCACTCACTCCCGGGGCCTGCTCCAACAGGACCCTGCTGGGACGCGGTGACCAGAAGGGCCTCACAGTTCCTATGCTCTGACATCATCCCCTGGTACCAGCTCTGCACCCCAGGGCTTGCCCAGGCTAGAGGCAGAATCCCCCAGGACGCTCACCCAGCCGCACCGCAGGGGCCTCCTCAGCTGCGAGTCTGCTCCTGCCGAGCAGCCCAGGGAAGAAGGAGCTGATGGACCTACGGACGCGTTCCCCACAGGGGCTGTGCCCCCATCTCCAGACTCTCGCCCCTCCACAAGGCCACGCTCCGAGGAGCTGGGCCAGCAGGCGAGGTGCACACAGCCCAGGGGCATCGCACCCACGGCCCCTGCCTTGCCCAGCTGCCAGCACTCACCGAGCTTCAGCAGCCAGCCCTCCCGGTCGGGGTTGAAGAAGGTGTGGGTGAGGTCATTGCCGTCGTCCTCAGGGATTTTGAAGGGCTCGTTCTTGATGCTCTCATAGAGATTCTGGTAGAACAATACACAGTGTCAGCTCTGCTCTGCCCAGGAGCCCTGTAACGAGCCAGCCCCACAGCCCAGCCCTGGGCCCTCCACGCCCTGTCCCTCACCCGGAGCAGCTCCTCGGGCAGGTCCCCGCCATCGTTGATGCCACGGTTCATGGCGATGAAGCGCTCGGCCGTGGGCTTGTCCTTGACGTTGGGGTTGTGCAGGCTGGTGTTCAGCATGATGATAGCGAAGGAGAGCACGTAGCAGGTGTCTGGAGGGGTGGAGGGGAGAGTCAGCCATAAGGCAGGATGGTTGGGGCGAGGGGCTGGGGCTGGTGCTCACCTGTGGACTGGAAGACGCCGGGGTTGCACTGGCAGTACCGCTGGGCGAAGGCCTCCATCATCCTGTCAATCTTCTGCGCCTCCCCCGGCAGTCGGAAGCTCCACAGGAACTGCCTGCACAGAGCGAGGCCTGGGGCTGAGCTGGGGGCTCCACGCACCCCCTGTGCCCCGCCAGCCCCCTGCCCAGCCCCCAGAGGGACAGGACCCTTCACTCACCGCAGGGCCTGCACGAGGTTGAGGTCGGTGAACTCGTGCAGCTCCACGAAGGCGTGCAGGACTTGGATGTTGAACTCATCCCTGTGAGAACAAAGCCAGAGCATAAGGGATGTGTGATCAGCAACTCCCGTGACTGCCGAGCGGCCCCACGACTCCCTGCCCAGCTCCAGACTCCGCTCATTTGTGGAGGGGAACCTGCAGCTACCCAAGCCCTGGGCTGGTCTGAACACACCAGCCTCATACAAGTGCCAGTCATGGATCCACAGCCCCCAGCTGGCCCTGGCACTTGTACCCCTCCGTGTACTCCCCCTCAGCTGCCCTGTAAGCTCAGAGAGCTGCAGTGTCCCATCTCTCAGGCATTGAGAGCCCAGGGCACCCCCAGGAGCCCCAAGCCACCCCAGGCCAGCGTACCTCTCTCCCAGGTAGTCCCCGATGGCTGTCTTGTTGAGGCCCTCTCCCTTGTAAAGGAACTGGGCGATGTCCTCACAAGTGTTCTTCAGCAGGTCGTTCTCAATCAGGAACTGTATGCCCTGCAGTGGTGCAAGAGCTGCTGCTCTGGGGCTTGCTGCCAACCCTGCTGCCCTGCTCGCTGCCTCCCCAGCCCCTGCCCCAGCCTCGACGGGCAGCCAGGCACCTGGATTGTGAGGCAGCAGTGCCCAGCACAGCCCCAGACGGGCTGGTGAACACCCCACGGTACCTTCTTGGGATCCATGTTGAATTTCTTCCTGCCCATGGCCACCTGCTTATTCCTCTGCATGTTCTTCCTGCAAGGCACAGAGCAGCTCTGAGCACGCAGGAGGGACCTGGCTGCCTCTGGGCACCCCTCGGGCAGGGGGGTGTGAGGAGGGGTCAGCCTAGACCAAACCGGAGCCGAGCAACTTTGCAGGAACTTTTTACACCGAGGGTGGTGAGAGCCTGTCCCAGGTTGCTCCAGGGCTCTGTCCCACGCCGTGGGGGAGCATCACAGGGCTGCTCTTGGCCTGCCAGGCCCCAGGGCCAAGGGGAGCTACCACATCCCATCCACAGGGTCACCATCCTGGGGCAAGCTGGGAACAGCAGGGGCCTGGGAAGAGCAGCTTCATGCCCCAGTGGGTGATTGGAAAGGACACTGGGAACCAGCTCCCGACGGCTGCCGGGACCCCCTAATCCCAGCCTGGCACCGCCTGCGCCGGCTCAGAATAACAAAGTCTGACAGTCACCGTGGCCAGACAGAGGGGCTGAGGCTTGGAAAAACAGCCCTTTGGAGCAGCAGCTCAGGCTGGGATCCTGCTGCTGCTCCAGGGAGCTCAGAGTGCCTGGGAAAGCCACCACAGCAGTGCCCAGGGGACGGGGCCCCGCTCAGAGCCAGGTGGGTTTGGGGACAGCCCCATCACCAGGAAGGGGCTCGTCGGGGGCCCTGCACTGACACCGAGCACTCACCTCTCCTCCGTGGAGCCCAGGTTCTCGATCTCATTCGTCACTTCTGCTATCTCATCTTTCAGCCGCTGTGGGGGGAGAGCACAGTGAGGCAGGAGGTGTCTCCAGCCCCCCAAACCCTCCAGCCCCCCAGTTCCAAGAGCAGACAGAGCATCCCCGTGGACAGGGGCTCCCAGAGGCAGGATCTGGTCCCGGAGCCATTTCTCTCTTCCCTTCCTTCCTTCCCACCTGGGGCTGGGGGGCAGGCACAGAGGGGGTGGCTGCACCCCGCTGCTAATCCCCTGAGCGTTGCTGTGCCCCGAGCGTGCAGGAAGGAAGAGATTCAGAGGTTAACAAAATTACCCCCTAATCCCTTTAGATCATGCCCAGCATATGGCAGTAATTAGCCTCTGCTGCCTTAATCAGGGGGATGACTGATGAGTGTCCCAGATGAGCAGTGACCTCGCAGCCACTTGCCAGGACAGTGCCCTGGCCTAAGACATGTTCCCTGCCCATGCCAGGGAGGGGCTGGCACAGAGATGCTGGTATCCCAGGCTGTGGAGAACTGCACAAGCACAGAGCCTGGAGCTCTGTAGGGGACAAGGAAAAGCTGTGGCCACCAGCCTGACCCCACATCCTCCACTGGGGCCCCCTCCCCAGTCTCGGGGCCCCGCAGAGGCAGTGGGGTGGCAGATCATGGTCCAACCTTTTGCCCCAGAAGGCCCACGAGAGCCCAGGGGCTGTGAGGAGACAGGGGCTGGCTCGAAAAGGGGCCAAGTGTCCCGGCCTGGGGGATTGTGAGCAGGGTCGGGGATAGTGTCCCTCCATCACCACACCTGTATGTCAGCCAGCAGCTCCTGCTTGCGGCGGCGAATGTTCTCCAGCTCCTGGCACTCCTCCGGGGTCAGGTCACTGGGCACTGCGCAGAGACACAGTCAGGTCAGCATGTGAGAACTATCCCTGCCAGGCTCCGGGAACAGCCCCTGCTGCTCAGGCAGCTCAGGACCCCTCAGGAGCTGGGGTATGGAGCTGCCGGGTGCCCGCAGGAGCCAGGCTGGCGAGCACCGTTCCCAGCCCCAGGCAGCGGCCGAGTGCCACGGACGGCACGCGAGGAATGCGGGGGCCAGGGCATCGCCCCACCGGGCAGTGGCTGCAGCGGGGGAGCCGGGCACCACCGGGTCCTGCTGATTCAGCCTGTGGCAGCTGGGCAGCGAGGAGCAGAGTGGCCCTGGACCAGCTCCAGCCCTCCTGCCCCACCCAGGCCCGTTTAACTCAGCTCCAGCCCAGCCGGTGCCTGTCCCGGTCTGGGTGGCTGTGCTGTGCCCCGTGACACCGGGCTCCACACAGATCTGCAGCCCCGCGGGTTGTTTGGCATCACCGGACCAGCCCTGGAGAAAACCAGCTCCTGGCCACCCCTGCTATCTCCTCCATGCTGGATTCATCCTTCCAAGCCAGGCCTGGAGCTGTTGCACCCTCAGGACAGACCTCACCTGTGTGCCGTGCCATCGATACCCCTTGTCACCCCATGGGAGCCAGGCGCCCCCTCCCCAACACCATCCTCGAGGTTCAAGCCCAGGGCTGCAGCACATTCCCCCTTGCTCCGGAGTCCCACAGCTCCTGGGACATTCCTGGTGCTCCCTGGTGCGTGCCCCCCTGCTCTGGCATCCCAGTGCTGTTCCCTCCTGTCCCCAAGGTCACCTGCTCCTCCAGCAGTGCTCCCAGCCCTCGGCTACCGCCCGCCTGCCTCTGCCAGCGGGTCCCAGCAGCTCCCTCACACACTGCACCAAGGTCACAGGCGAGAACACCAAACGCTGTCCCTCCAGAGCACTGTCCCCAAGGGAGGTGGCAGCAGTGCCCACCAGCTTGGTCCTCGCACCACCTCCCACCCCGAGGTGCTGGGGACAGGCGCTGCCACCGCCCTCTCCTTCACCAAACGCTGCCGCTCCATCCTGTGATGCCCAGTGTGCCACCACTGCCACCAGCACGGACTCACCCACAGCGTCCCCAGCACGGCCCCTGCCCCGTGCTAGTGCCCGGGGACGTCGCGTGTCTTCAGACTGGCACCGTCCTCACCCCGGTCACCGCCTCCCCCGTGGGAGCCGCACGCCCTGGGGCGATGGCGACCACACAAACCGAATCTCTGGACTCAGCACTTCCCTGGCTCCTCTCGGGCTCTCTGACGAGCTTCCTCCTTCACAAAAATCCCCACTGCCAAGGCCGGGGCAGCCTGAGCTTTTGACACAACCCCCCAGACACAACCGCAACGCTGCCCAGTATCTGCAGTCTCCAGTGCCAGGAAACACGAACCAAACAACCCAGCTCAGGACGCCAGGTTAAAAGTTATTTAAACTTAAAACACAGGAGGCCTCGCCCTTATCGATACACCCGAGTGCCTTCCCTGCACCCCCACAGGGGCTGGGCCCCTCCTGCCAGTGCCCAGGGCATGGGCAAGCCCAGGCTTGCCATGGGATGGCCGAGCTGCACCGCATGCCCGTCACCAGACACAAACCCCTCCAAATCCCCAGGCTGCAGCGTGTGCCACCGGGCAGGGGAAACGGGGTGCCAGGGTCAGACCTGTCCCGGGACGAACTGACCAAGGGTTGGAGGCTGCTGCCAGCCAAGTGAGCCCTGGTGCCAGCCAAGAGAGCCCTGGAGCCGCAGCAGCACTGCCAGCCCTGCTTGCCCACCTGGGAGCGGGCAGGGGTTGGGGCAGGGGTCCGGGGACAGTCGCTGCAGAGGCTGGTGGGGCTGCAGCGGGGCTGGGAAGGTCTGTCCCCGCCTGCGCAGAGGCCGAACACTCGTGACACGTCCCAGCCATGTCAGCAGCAGCCAGAGGAAGAGAAACCCCAGACGCAAGAGCTTTTCTGGGGAAGGAAGAGGGCATTAACCCTTCCTTGGCCCCCACTCAGCACCCGCCCGCAGCACCCAGCAGAATGGCTCCCAAGGGGTCCAGGAAGAGCAGGACTGTGGGGACCGAGGGGCTGGAGCTGCCCTGGCTTCAGCCTGGCACTGGAGTTGGGGTGCAGTGACTGGGGGACCAGCAAACCCCCTTCCCGTGACAGAGGCCATCACTCACCCCCTGGGCTCCTTCCTGCCCTGCTGCCCCCAGACAAGTGGGCACAGCTGGTGGCACAGGAACTGGTGGCACAGGAACTGGTGGCACAGGAACAGGGCAGACACGGAGCCTCCCACCCACTCATTCCCCCTCGCCCTGGCCCCACCAGCCTCCCCGTGGCCCCAGGCCAAGCTCACCGCTGTCCTCAGCCCGCAGCACCATCCTGGCAGGCTGTCTGCACCGGCTCCGTGGGCTGTGCCCGCGCCTCCCGAGAGGTGCTGTTGTTTCGGGGTGTGGGCACCTGCCCGCCCCGGTGCTTCCTGGGGTGACTCAGGGCCCGTGTGGGGCCAATGAGCTCCAAGGCTGCCTGGGCGTCATCCCGGCCTCGCCGGGAGCCGGCACCAGCAACACCCTGTTCCTGCCTCAACCAGCCCACGGCCGCCATTGCCTTAACTCCTCTGTAGCACATCTCAAGCTCACTGCAGCAATGCCAGGGTCCTCTCCCCTCCACCAACTGGGACCCCTGACCCTGCTCCACAGCTCCCCCAGACTCCCCATTGAAGGTCCAGGTCCTGGCCAGGCTGTAAGGACCACCCTGGGCAGGACCAGGAGGGCTGTGGGGACCACCAGAGCCTGTTGCCCTCTGCAGACTCCACACACAGCTGGATGGGACCAGAACGGGGACCAGGAGTGATGCTGATCCCTACAGGGAGATGCTCCCCACCACCTCACCCCCTTGCTCTGGGGGGCCTGTATGGACCCCACTGCCACTGTGCAGCAAAGCCCAGGGCCTGTGGGGCTGTGTCTGTCCCTGGCACATCCCATCCCATCCCCGTCCCGTTGCCATCTGCCTGGAGAGGCTGCGTGAGCCTCGGCCGCCTTGACTCAGCTAAATCCTGCTCGGCTGCCTGAGATGGAGAAACATCCCCAGAACGCCCGGGAGCGAGGGAAGGGCTCTGAGGCCCTGCAGTGGTCCCTGGGCACAGAGCTCTGCCACAGCACTGGCCAGCCCCCATGCCAGCCCTCATGCAGGGAGCAAAGGCACGGGGTTTGGGCAGACCACAGACTGTCACCGGCCTCCACTCCCACGAGCCCCATGCCTGGGGGGCCCCTTGGCCCCGACGCTTCCTGCGTCTCCCCGCAGCACATCCTGTTTGTGCCGCGCCCTGAGCGCTCCTGGGCTGTGACAGCCCCAGCCCCGGCAGCGCCAGGAGGGTCTGGGCACAGGCAGCTCAGGAAAGACCCTCCTGGGCAGTAGGACCCTGCACCCAGATCCCTCGTCCTGTTCTGGCACAGCCCTGCCCGTCACCCCCACGTCCACAGCCAGCCTCACTCCACAGCAGCTCCAGGCTCCCACTCTCCACTCACCAGACCCTGGCCCACGGAGCTGCTGGGCGAGCACTGGTTGGGCCACGTCCACATGCACCAAGCACCGTGTAGGTGCCAGGAGCACAGCCTGGCAGGCACCTCGCTGGCACCGGTCACTGTGCTGGGCCTCAGGAGGAACAGGGCCCGTTGCTGCCCCGTCTCAGCTGCCAGCAGGGCACTGGGCTGGCCAGAGGAGGTCTGGCAGCCCCATGTCCCACCACGCAGCCATCCCCAGTCTTACACCAGTGTATAAACCCACAGAGATCAGTGGCAAGGGCAGCAAGGTGCTCACACATCACCCAGGGCAGTTGGGCAACGGGCTGTGGGCATTCTTCCGGCCACCACCACCAGCTCCCAAGCACCCCGTGCCCCACTGTGGCACCTGGTACTGGCACGGGGCAGTGCCACGTGAGGCAGCCCGGTGGCCACCGTCCTGCCCGGGTTCAGTGCTCACAAAGGCCGGCAGCGCGCGGGGGAAGAGGCGGTGAGACGGTGAGGACTCTGTGCCAGCAGGAGCCATATGGAGCTGGAGCCGCAGGCACCACCACGTCTGTTGTGGGGACAGGGACCCTGCAGCGAGCAGAGGAGAGGGCACAAAGCGCCTACCTGCCTTGGCAGTCACCGAGGGGCAGAGGAAGGCCTGGAAACTGGAGGCACAGAGCTCGCTGACCGTCCCCATGCTGCCGAGGTCCCACACAAGACGGTGCCAGCTCTGGCGGGGCAGGCAGGAGCAAGCAGAGGCCTGGCCGGTGCTGTGTGGCAGAGCAGGAGGCTCCCCGGTGCCAGGGCCCGCGGGCAGGCTGCAGGCAGGGGAGCCAGAGGACTCTCCGCTCCGGCTGGAGCCGGGGAAGGCAGCTCTGGTTGGGTTGCTCCAGCTGCAGGAGCCCACGCGCCGGCCGCAGCCAATCCTCACCGCGCTCTGCCCGCACACCAGCCCGCTCGCCGACGATGCTCCGCTGCCGGAGATGCTCCGGCTGGCAGCTCAAAGCCACTTAGAGGACAAGGAGTTTGGGAACTCCCCGGCAGCCCCCCCGCCCCGGGCCGCCTGCCCCCCAGCAGCCCCCTTGCTCCCGTGGGGGGCAGGCAGAGGGGTATTTTTAGAGCGGTTTTATCCCTCCGTATTAGAGCATTAAGCATCGGGAGCCGGCGGTCGCGTAGCAACCGGCGCTGCATAAAGGAAGGTGCACCAAGAGACAAGGCGGCTCTGGCGAGGCGTGGGGAGCAGGGGGTGCTGCTGTGGCCCCCGCTTGTGGGGCCTGGGCACCGATCCCGGCACACCCCGACAGGCTGAGCCTGCCCCGCGGGCCGTGCACGGGCAGGCCCAGGAGGACGGCTGAGCTCCAGCACGTCCCGGCAGCAATGGAGGTGCCTCCTGCTCTGCCACGGTCCTGGGGCACAGGGGGCTCCTGTGGCAGGAATGGGGGGTCCTGCCCCAGGATCCTGGCCTCAGGGCCAGCTGTGGAGCTGGGGGAAGGCACAGCCCTCCCACCCCCCAGCACCTACATCCCCCAGTCCCATGGGCGCCAAGGGAACCCAAACCGGCCTGACAGCTCCTTCCCTCAAAGCAGGAGCCATCCCCAAGCGCAGGGCACAGCCCTGAGTAACAAACCCCAGAGCCTGTTGGGGCACGAGGCTGCGTCCTGCGGTCAGCCCGGCTGCTGGGTCTGGGCTGCCAGGAGCCAGCACGCTCCGCTTGCCTGCGTTGGCAAGAACTGGGACGTGCTGGGCCAGGAGAAACCAGAGCTGGGCAGGCAGGAGGATGAGGGACAGGAGGGGACCCCAGTTCCCAAGAGGAGCACGCTTGCAGACGGGAGGAAAGGTGGGGGAGAAGAGCAGCTCTTGGGCTGCGAGGGCAGCTGGGTGCTGACGTGACTGGCCTTCTGGTTTCGGCACCACTTCCCTGTTCCAGGGGCTGAAGCGATGGTTGCCACATCACTGGAGACAAAAGGTCAAGAGAGAAGAGCCAGGAGCACAGGGTGGGCTGAGCTGGGCACATGTGTGGCAAGCGCCTGCCCAGACATCTACACAGCAAGGGCACCCATGGGTGCTCCAGCCAGCTTTGAAGCACAGCCAAACAACATTTCCCACGCTGAGCGACCCGGATGCCCAGCTTGATCCTCACATCCTGCCCGGGCGAGGCGGGTGTTTACAAACACCCCGGGGTTACGTTAACCACAGCGCCAGGCTCCCAGAGCAGGGCCCCAGTGAGCAGCCTCCCCCCGTCAGCCTCCCCCTTCCTCAGGCCATCACAGAACCCTCAACCCCAACCCTGATCCTGCTGTGATGGCCCATCACAGAGCGGCTGAAACAGCCGCCCGGGGACCCGCCGAGTCCCTGACGTGGTAATTGCCAAGTGTCAGCAACGCAGCTCATCATCCTCTGAACATCTCAGGAGAGGAACCAGCTAATTGCTTCTGCCCAACACTGCATGAGCACCGCCAGCCACGGGCCCTGCTCTGCTCTCTGAACCCAGTGCCATCCCCGTATTGTCCCCACGTCTTCAACCTGAGAGCTCCAGAGCTCTATGGAAGAGCCGCTCCCTGAGCCCGGCCCAGCAACTGGCTCCAGCTCCCCCTGTGCCATGGTGGGGAAGGGGCTGCAGCCCCTCTCAGTGCACCCTGCGGTCCTGGGCTGCCTCCGAAACAGCTAAACCTGGGTACAGGGACCTGCCAGAAAAACCTGGCTCTGCAGGAGAGGGCAGGGACGCCCCTAGGTCCCTGACAGCCCAATCCTTCAGGGGTCTCCCACACCAGGCAGAGCCCACCCATCCTGCCCCAGACAGCAAGGCCCCCCAGGAACAAGCTGCTTTGTGGAGGCAGCATCAGCCCTGCTTAGAGAAATCCCTTAATCCCTCAGGCCAGAGCGAGCGGTAATCCCTGGGGAGCAGCAGGATTACTAGCACTGACCAACCCCTCCTGCCACAGGGCCAGGCCTGAGCCGAGACTGGGCTGGGCTCAGGACACGGTGCCAGGACGGGATCGTGATGCCCGCGGCTGCTCACCGGTGCTGGGGCTCAGTGGGTTCCCCACCGCGACGCAGCCGCCCCGCTGTCCAGAGGCGTTTGGCACCACGCTGGGCTAGCTCCGCTCTAGGGACAGGTTTGGTCCTGCTGCTGACCCCACTGGGAGATGCTGGGCGGGGGGTGGGAGCGTGGCCCCGCACCCTGGCAGAGCGGGGGGAGCCGCATCTGTGCCGCCAGCTGCTCGCCCCGGGATTTGCTCTGTGCCGAGGCAGACGGAGGGAGAGGGGCTGCATCCCCTGGGGCAGACACTGGCGTCAGCACAATCCCACCAGCCAGAGCCTCCCAGTCAGGCTCCCACCGCCCCGAGGCCCCGCAGATCATCCTCTGCAAAACCAACAGAGCTCAAGGGCTCAGGGATGGGCCCAAATTGCAACGCCCTCACAACAGGGACAGCAATTTGGGGGCAGCTGCCCCGTCCTGCACACTGCCCTCTCAGTGAGGCGAGCGGGTGATTTCTGATGCTAACACGACCTGGGACGTCTTCCAGATGATTCTGGGAAGCGGCGAGAAGCTGCTTGCAGGATCACTCCCCGCAGCGCTCTCCCACTAATGGGCTGCATCTGACACCGCCCGCGCCAGGCCAGGCCGCACACCAGCGGGGCCGGGCGCTGCCACCTTATCTCACACAGTCACCTCCCCCCCACCCAGCGCAGCCACTCCTGGGGGGCACAGCAGCCTCCTGATCTGTGCTGCACACAACTGCTGCAGGCAGGGCGCTGGCCCACGAACCCGCACCAGTGGCAGCAGCGTCTTTGCTGGCACTGGCCATGCCCAGTGACCTCAGCTACCAGTAAGAATGGTACCAGCACAGTTCACAGCATCAGGACCTTGGTTTCAGATCTCACGCAGACAGACTCCAGCCTCCCCCTCAGCAAAGTCCTCGCTCAAGAAAAACCCACCTGCTGACCCACAGGAGTCTGTCTCTGATGGTTGAGGCACAGGCAGCACCTTCCTGCCCAGTCCTGCTCCTCAGCACAGGGAGGGAACGTGCTGCAGACACAGAGGATGGACCAGAACAGAGACACAATCTGTGTCTGCATAAGTGAGGGGACCTGCAGCCCCTGAGCTGCCTCACCCTCCCCGGCCCACCCTGGGAGTGGGCCCTGGGCAAACACCAGGCACTGCCCAGCCAGGCAGACATGCTCCTGAATCAGGGAGTTTGTGAGACATCCAAAGGACGCCATCAACAGGAGCCTGCCCTGCAGAGCTGCGGAGCCTGAGCTCAGACAGAGCTCAGAGACACCAGCTGAATACAAAGTGTGAGCGGTGGAGGGAAGGATGCAGGCAGCAGGTGCACGGCCCAGCAGCACCGACACTGCGGGCAGAGGATCCCTGAGCCTGGCAGCACCAACACTGCGGGCAGCAGGTCCCTGCTCTGCCAACACTAAAGCTGCCGGCGGCTCATGAGCTGTGGCAGCCAAAACAGCGGGACTAGGGCTGAGCCCCGGGGCAGGATTGAGGCCGCGCCGCCGGTGAAGCGGGAGCACCGGAGGATGCAGCAGGACCAGCCCTCAGCAGCTCCTCCAGAAGGCCTCGCCGGCTGCGGGCACCGGGGGCCGGTCTCCTCCCGGCGCTTCCTCCACCGCCCCCACGGCCCCGCCCGGCCGAGCAGCCGCCGTGGCACCTGCGGGACCGGGTCCCACCGTCCCCAGGCCCCAGCCCGGCCTGGAGCCGCCAACCCCGGTCCTGCCCCGGTCGCGGCCCTGCCCCAACACACCGGCCCGGNTCGCAGGCCCCGCTGCGTGCCTGCCCCTGCCCTGGAGCCCCCGGGGAGCCGGTCGCCGCCCCGGCCCCGCACTGACCGTAGCCGCCCTCCTCCTCCATCCCGCCGCCGCCGAGCCGGCCCCGCCCGCGTGACGGGGGAACCGAGGCCGCCATGGGCGGTCACACGTGACGCGGAGCGGGCGGGGCCAGCGAGGCCCCTCCCCCGAACGGAGCCGAGCCGAGCATCGACAACCACGAGTTTATTGCCCGCGGTCCCGACAGCCTCGCCCCGTCCCGGCGGGGACCCGCCACCGCCGCCTCCCGTGACCAGCGGGGGCCGGGCGGGAGCAGGGCCCTGCCCGGGGTGCAGGGGGAAGCGGGTTCACTGCGACTCGCACAGGGGGAGGTGGAGGGAGCCGGGCAGGGAGCAGGAGGGGACCGGGAGAAGGGTTGGAGCATCCCTGTGCCAGGCCCGGGAGGTGGGCACACCAGCCCCGGTGCCCCCAGCGCTGCAGCAGGGGCTGGTGTCCCCTCCCCAGGGGTGGCACATGAAGGGACGATGCTCAGGCACTTTCCAGGAGGCCCCCAAGCCTTAAACTCGAGGCTGGGAGGGAGAAGGGGCTGCTCCAGGTGGAGGAGCTGGTGGCGGGAGCCTGGAGAAGGCAGGTGAGCTGGGGAGCAGGGGGAAGCAGCCCCAGCCCATGGGGACCCACGGGGACAGCAGCTCCAAGAAGGAGAAGGCAGAGGAGGACACCAAACACGACATGACCCCAGGACCCAGGCCCTGGAGACACACGGGATCAGCATCCCCTCCACAGCAGGGTCCACCAGTAGCTCCCAGGACAGCAATCTCCTGCCCATCCTTGACCTGGGGCTGCAGATCCCAACCTGGGAGGAAAGGAGCAGTGTTAACACCCCCCTGGGCAGCGACCTCCCCCTCCCTGCCCCTTGGGTCACTCACCTCACAGCCGGCGGCTCAGGCCAGCCACCTTGGCAGGATGTGTCATGGACCAGAAGTTGCGCTTGCTCTGCAGCTGCTGGAAGGGGTTGAAGTGTCTCCTCCGCTCCCGCTTCAGTTTCACTTTCTTTACCTGGGCAGAGGTAGGAAGGCTCTTGGGGTCAGACTGCAGAGGCCCCAGCCTGCCCCCACCCCCCCAGGACACATCCAGCACCCACCTTCCCTCTGTCAAACTCCTCGTCCCACTCGTCGATGACGGTCTCGCTGCGGGCCCACACTGCATCCCGGATGGCATCCTGGCTGACAGCAGAGACCTTGCCCTCCCAGGTCAGGACTGTGGAGCAGGGAGGTCAGGAGGGGGCACCACATGGTGTTCCACCATCCCTGCCTGGTGGGAGCCCCACCCTGGGCCAGCCGCTGGAGCACCCCACTCCTGCACCCCACATGCATCCCCCCAAGCGCCCTGAGCTGCTGGTGCTGGGGGGAGCTCAAGCCCTGGCTCTACCCACATCCAGGGATCAAGGCATGGGGTCTGTGGGGCTGTTCCACCACTCGGGCAGGCAGGGATTACCTTGTTTGCCATAAGCCTTGTCCAGGGAGTTCCTCAGCAGCTCCTCCACCACACTCCTGGATGCTGTGCCAGCCCCATGGCCGGGCTCTGGGCTCAGGTCAGCTGAGCAGTGCCCATCTCCAGCCTGGCTCTCCCACGCGCTCACTGCCACTGTGGAAAGACGTGGGTGAGGACAAGTCAGAGGGATCAGAAGGAGCTCCTGTGCAGCTCCATCTCCAGGGCAAATCTTCCCCCAGGAGACACTGTCAGGACTAACAAGGTCCTGATAGCACAGGGTGTTTGGGCCAGCTGACCCTGCTAGGGTGCAGGCACAGGACCATACCTGGGGTGTCCTGGGTGGCGTGGGCACCGTTGGCAGGGGGCTGCTCCAGGGCAGGGCTGACAGAGCTTTCCCTCCGCTTGCGCTTGCGGTGCTCGGTCTCTCCAGCCCCCGGCTCCAGGCTCCGCCGTGGCTTTGTCCTCCAGGGATCCTGCTCAGTCCCCCTAGAGCTGGGGAAGGCAGTGGGGTCAGTGGGCTCCAGCCAGGCCAGAAGGGGAAGTCTGAGCTCCCCGCACAGCAATGGGATGCAGGGACACCCACACTCAGCACTGTCACCACCTCCAGGCTCATCCCACCCACAGAAAGACAAGAGGCACCCGACCGCAGCCCAGGAAGCCTGGCTTGAGACAGAGCAGAGGTGTGCAGGGCTCCCCTGTGACCCCAGCCCCTCACCTGCCCGAGGACAGCGTCCCAGAGCAGCGCTCTGCCACCTCCTCCATTCTCCTCTTTTTCTTCTTCTTCTTCCTCTTTTTGAGGGGGGAGATGGGCTCTGTGGGGTCTGGCACTTGCTGCTGGGGACTGCTCCCCAGGTCTCGACAGCCCGGCCCCTCCTGGCCACCCTTGTCTGCCACCTCTGTCCCCACAAGGGACACTGAGCTCTCCTGAGCAAGTTTCTTCTTCTTCCTGGGGGGTTTGGAGACTTCATCACTGCCCTTCACAGCTGGAGTACAAAAGCTGCCATCTGCTCCATGCTGCTGCTTTCGCCGCTTCTTTTTGGAGGAGCAAGCGGTGACCTGGCTGGGCCCCTTCTCCCTGCTGCTGGGAGGAGGGTGGTCTGAAGGGTGGGTGGTGGAACCGTTGGCCAGCAGGGAGGCTGGGAGCCGAGGGGCTGAGCCGAGGATGGAGCTGGAGGCAGGTTTTTCAGGATTTGGGAGTTTGAGAGCAGATAAGGACAGCCTGGAGGACAGGAAAAGAGGCTGACATGATCTGAAAGCCAGGTCAGGAGCAGCAGCCCCTCTCTTCCTCCCCACCCTGAGCACAGCACCCAGCTGCTACCATCTCAGGCACAGAATCTGAACCACAGCAGCAGCTGCAGCACACGGGGACCCTGCCCAGTGCCAGCCAGCGCTGGGCACACGCTGTCCCTGGGGGGATTAGGAAAGAGCGAGCGCTGCTGCTGCAGTGCCAATGGCTAAGGTTACAAGGGAGACCTGGAGCAAGATCTAGACCAGGCTGAAGCCTCCTGGTCACATTAATGGGACACTCGTACCTGGCCAGAGCCTGCAAAGCTCCCTCCCACCTTGTGCCAGTAGAGAAACTGCCCTGCTTCTAGGATCCAGAGCAAGCCCTGCCAGCCCAGAACAGGAGCCAGCTGCCAAGAATCACCCCTTGAGCCAGCTGCGATGCCAGATGGTTGCCTCGTGGAGTACCCCAAGGCTGTCACAGGCCTTTCTGCCCAGCAGGAGCCCAGCAGTGGCTGGCAGAGCTTACCTGGGCCTGCCGAGAGGCCGGGGAGAGGAGTCGGGGTGGGTGGTGTGCTCAGCAAATTGTGCGTGAGGTTGTGCGTGGCGGTCACTTGCGCTCGCCTTCCCCAGGGTGCTGCCCTGCAGTTATCGACATAAATAAAAACTTGGTGGTCTAAGGAAAAGAGGTTTCCGTGAGCCAAGAGGAGAAAATAAAAAGGGGAGCCCAGAGAAAGGGGAGGGGAACAGACACAGACGGGGGAAGGGAAGTGGGGGTGGTAGAAGAAGAATCAGAAGTGTTTTCAGTTAGAAGCACAAAGGAAAAAAGGAAGGAAGGAATTTAAAGAACAGAACCCCCAGTGCAGTGTCCCGAGCCCCGGCTGGTCCCACACCACTGCCCGGGGAGGGGGCAACTCCACAGCCCTCCAGCTGCCATGTCACCAGCCCCCCCCTCACCCCAGGGGACACGATACCCCAAGAAGGCTGCTCTGCCACAGGGACCAGCAGAGCCACCCCTCTGTCCTGCACAGGGAGGCAGGAGCCGTTTCTCCTGCATCACTCACAGATGTGAACACCACCAACAGAAGCCTGGCCCCCCACCCTGACCCAGAGCAGGGACAGAGCAACTGCTACAGCCCTGGGGCTGGGGGCTCTCCCCACCCACTCCACAACAGGACACCCAGCATCAGCTCTGCACTTTCCCCCAACACAAGCCCCAGCTCAGAAGGCACAAGGAGCCTACTGAAGAGGACTTCAGGCAGAGGCTCAGACCCACCTTTTTGGCAGAAAGCACCAGCTTCTTGGCCGGTGGCGGGGACATGGTGCTGCTCAGCTCCAGCGCGGCGCTGGCCAACAGTGAGGGTTTCCACTTGGCCAGTTTGGAATCTTTGGGGGTCACTGGCTCATCATTGGGGCCAGCAGGGCCATCCGTGCCACAGTCTGTGTCCTCAGAAGTGCAGAAGCTGCTGGTTCCATTCTTGGCCTTCTGGGATGCCTTGGCCAGTGTCCCCCCTGCGCCGTGTGCCGGGCTGGCAGTGCCGCTGCCGCAGGAGCCCCTCTCCAGGGTGCCCGTGCTCTCCCAGGAGCTCTGCCGGGGCAGCTCCGCTCTGGCCCCACTGGTGCTGCAGGAGCCCTGCCCTGGCCTGGGCGTGGGCGGCCGCTGCAGGAAGGAGAGAGGCTTCTTGGACCTCTGGGCTGGGTCGTCGGGCAGCGCTGTGGCTGTGGGGGTGGCTTTGGGGGGCAGTTTGGGTGATGGGGACCCAGCGGGCAGCTTGGGTGGAGCGGTTCCGTTTGGCAGCTTCGGCCCCGTTGCAAACGTGCTGCGTGCCACAGGGACACCCATCTCCTCTGGCCCTGGCAGCACGTCTGGCCTCTGAACAAAGAGAGAGAGAAGCTCAGCAAGGAGAGAGTTAAGGAGCCAAGGACACAGAGCAATGCTGCCCTCCCCATCCCTCCCCGGGCCCATGCAGGAACCCTTGGCTCCTGCAAACCATCCTCCCTGCAAAGATGCAGCACCCCTGCCCTGGCAGAGCTGGCAGGGGCTGCAGCTCCCGGGGGCACTGGCCAAGAGCAGCCTTCAGGACTCACCCGGCCCATCAGTGGTGAAGACAAGGGCCCATTGGTCCCTGTTTTCTTGGCCTCATTGGAGATGCTGCCAGTGTGGCCAGGCAGGCTGGAGGCAGCTTTGGCAATGGGCCCCTCCGAGCTCTTCCTGGGGCTGGGGATTCTGGTGAAGGCAGAGAAGGGCACGTTAACTGTGAGGGTCTGGATGGGGGAAGGCTCTCGTCAGAAGCACATGAGAAACAGAAACCAGAAGCACCAAGGAGATGAGGTGCTCCTGACATACAGCAAAGCCATGACAAGGGGCTGGGGCTCTCCCTGACACCCTCCTCTGAGCCAATGCAGGCACACGGGCAGTGGGGCTCCTTGGGCCAAGCTCCTTCCCATGCCCAGCCCTGTCCCACAGGCTGGGAGCAGGGGCAAAGGGGCCAGGAGACACAGGGGCTCTCACCTCAGGTAGAACAGCACGTAGGCCTGCTGGTTGAGGACCACTTTGATGTTACTGGCACGGACCAGGGCATCGTTCATTTGATACCACTGCCCATTGCTGGCCTGTAGAAGAGAAAACGGGGTCAGGCTGTGCCCAGGGGCCCTCCTGGCATGAAGAGCGTCAGGAACAGCATCTGTCGGCAGAGATCCTCTCCCCAGAGCCCACGGGCAGCCCAGGGCAGGCGAGGGGGCTCTGTGAGAGCAGACCTCAATGCTTCCTGCAGCAGAGCACAGCCTGTACCCCCACCCAGTGCTCCACACCACACTCGCCTGCTGAGCACCCTCCTTTCTGCTCACTGCAGGGACCCACGAGCATCCCGAGACCTCAGTCCAGAGGAGGTGCCAAGAGAGGCCCCAGACCCACCTTCACATAGCAGTAGTAGTGTCCTGCGTGGCAGCTGAATCCAGAGTGCACCAGCACCGCGTAGAGCCCGTACATCACCGGGTCCCCGTTCTTCTGAGACATGTAGGGGCGGAGGTTGAGGAGCTCGGGGTACCCCACATCCTGTGGAGAGAGGATGCCTCAGTAGCCTGCACAGCAGACAGCTTTTGTGCTGGAGCAAGAGCAGCTCAGCTGTCCTGCGAGTCCCATCTCTCACAGGAGCAGGACCCGCTCTCCACAGGCAGAGGAAGATGCCAGGATGAGCCAAACTCCCACCACACAGCTGAGGAAGGGCTGCAGGACTGCGGCAGAGCCCGCACTCACCACCTCCCACCCTGCTCTGGGCAGGAGACAGCCCCAGCTCTGGAGCGCTGGGCACCCACCTTCGTGATTTTGCGTCTCCCGAAGTCGGCGAAGCGCTTGAGCGAGAGCGTGAGGACGTTGGAGGCGCGGTGGACGGTGAAGCGTTTGCTGGCCGGCACCTTCTTCTTGCATCTGCAGAGGAAGAGCTGGAGCTGTTCAAGCTGTTCCACCACCCAGATGATTGCCAGCCCTGGCCAAGCAGCAAACCCCAGGGAAATGACCTGCTGGCAGCAGGACCTGCTCCAGGGCACCTGCTCACGGCCACGGCTGCTGGCCCAGGGTCCCCTCACGAGAGGAGGGAGCTGAGGAGTGGCAGCCTTCAGCACCGGCTTCCATAGCCACAGACCTCTCGGTTTAGCTGTGGAGCAGGTAGAGAAGCCCTGCAGCACTGCGCAAGCTCCCCACAGCACACCCACGGGCCCCTTCCCACACTCACTTGGCACACATGTAGGCGTCCTCCCCGCCCAGCAGCTCCGGCCTCACAAACAGCTCCAGCGCCCGCACTATGTTTGCAGCTTGCTGCAAGGACAGGGAATCACAGAGTGGCTCATCCTGGAACAGACCTTGAGCTCATTGAGTCCAACCACTCCCCCAGCACTGCCAGGGCACCACTAAACCATGTCCCTCAGCACCACATCTCCACGGCCTCCTTCCCTCCTGCCTGCGCTGTGCCCAACACCAGCAGGCTGAGAAGCCCTGAGAGCAGTGATGGTGCAGCTGCAGGAACGCCCCCAGGACAGCAGAGCCCCTTCCCAGCCCCCATACCCCGATCTCCAGCGCCAGGTCCAGGTAAGGGTCGTAGGTGTCCGAGACGTTCTTGCACACTGAGCACTTCACTGCAAAAGCGTGGGAGAGGAAGAGAGGATTGGTGAGGAGCATCGTGAACACACCTGAGCGACCTGGGCTGTCAAACACGTATCACACTGAACGTTGCTTTGTGTGTTTGACGAGTACCTGTGTTTAGATAACACAGGTCTGGGAAGGATTCAGAGGCACCTCATCAAACACACTTGGGATTCTAAGCACAGTGGAAAACTGCCTGCAGGAATCCTGGATATCCAGGAGGAAGCAGCAGATTTGAAAGCTTCTGCTCTCCAGCAAGGCCTGAGCTCCGTGGTGCCTGTGTCCCTGCTTGTGTGCCTCAGCCTGGGGATTGCTGCAGAGACACCCCCATTTGTGAGGGGACGAGAATAAATTTACTCTGCATTTCACTTGTGGTTTTGTGGCTGTTCCTGTGTCCTGCTGCGCTGGCTCACACAAAGAGCAGTGAGCACAGAACAGCTCCTGCAGCTGCAGCCTTCCCTACCCCGAGTCTGGGCTTTGGGAGGTGAGCACCAGGATCCACAGCCTGGCAAGGAGGAAGGCTGGCAATGCCACCCCGTGCTGGGACAGCAAGTGTTGCTGGAGAGCTGGCACCACAGTTTCCTTGGTAGCAATGAGCTGGGGCCCCACAGCCAACAGCTTTTCCATCGCCACAGCAGGAACACGATCCACAGGGACCACAGGACTGACCAGCTGCAGCTCTGGAGCTTTAACACATGCTCAGCAAGTCTCCCAGTTTTTACTGCACAGCCCTCAGGGGAGCAGCAGCCCTGAGAGTCACGGGGCCCTCACCACGGGACCGCAGGTAACCGCCAAAGATCTGGTGAACCAGCGTGGTGGCCTGGGTCTGGCGATCCAACCTAGAGACAAGCACCGGATCTCACACCGCCCCTCCGCCACAGCCACCCCCATGGGCCACCAGCGTGTGCTCGGGACAGCCTGGGACAGGCTGCAGAGCTCCAGGAGCAGAGGGAACCCACAGCTTCTGCCAGACTGCTCTCCCAGTGCCTGAGCTTGAAGGGTGGCACCAGGCTCCGATTTGCACCTTCCTCTAGAAGGAGCAGAAACTCCTGCCCGGAGCTCAGAGCTGCAGAGGCAACGCAGCTGCCCGGGATGGAGACCCCAAGGAGAGCTGCTCACCCACTGGGGCAGGATCCAAACACATAGCACCTCAGGATTTGGGGACAGCAGCACAGCTCTGCTGGGCCAGAGGAGTCAAGAGAGGGGAGGGGGCAGACAACAGCCCAGAGCTGTGTCACAAAGGGGCAGGGAGCTGGGCCATCCCCTGAAGGCCTCTGGAATCGGCACCTCCTCTATGAGTCCAACCTGGGGGACGTGTTCACTTCACAGTCTCCTCCCAGAGGCACAGGACAGCAGTGAGGAGACAGCAGAGAAGAGCAGAGAAGGGCTGTCAGAGCCCCACACACCTGGTGCAGCCGTTCAAACAGGCCTTCTGCATGGCATCGATGGTGTACCGCAGGAACTCGTGGGCATCCTCCTGCCTCCCGAAGTGGATGTTGTGGGCAATCTCTGCAGGAGAGGGAGGAATCAGCCCCAGCGCCAGCTGTGACAGATGTGGGTCCTCTTTCCATCCTTCACTCAGGGCAGGGACCCTGCGGTTTAAGGCCCCTCAACCCAAACCAGATGTCAGACTCATGCTGACCATGGTGGAAGCCCCACACAACCCATGAGGTCACCAACCACTGGCAAGCTCAGTGACTCATCTCAGAAGAGACACCTGCTGAGACCTGCCCTGATCTCAAAGGTTCTACTCCTGCCTTAGTCACCAGTCTCCTACAAGGCTACTGGAGGGAAGGGGAGGGCAACCATCCTTACTCTTGAGGTCTCGGATGAAGGACAGGGGCTTTATTGCATTCCCGCTGTTGGCAAAAGCCTGGATGGTGTGGTTCTGCATAATGCACATCATGCAAAAGCCTCCGTGGTGACCTGGAACAGGAGAAAACAGGACATTAGGGACAAACTAAGGAGGAGGCAGTACAGGGGATGGAGGATCTCTGGTTTCTCCTGTGATCTCTGTGCTCCAGCAGAACTCTGGGGCATCCTGGGCACACAGTGGCCAGCACAGGCCACCCCGACCGGCACAGTCCTGGTCACGGTACCAGCCACTGCAACCCCCAAGAGGAGACAGCATCCACGTGGATGGAAAACTGGGCACAGGTACTTGCGAGAGGAGCCCACAGCTTGGCCAGGAAAAGCCCATCACACCCAGGAATGACCTCTCGATGGAGAGATGGGCAGTGGGGAGCAGAGAAGGCACCTCCTGACATCCACCCCCCTTCCCAGAGCCAGACACACAGACACTGACAGCACAGGCAGCTCCCCGGTCCCCCAAAATGAGCGTCCCCACTCACAGCTGCGGCCGTGCTCCTCGGAGAGCAGGTAGTTGGCGAGCGGTGGGGTATAGGTGAGGCACTGCACGGTGGAGTTGAGGAAGCAGGTGTTCCCCAGGTTGTGCAGCCCGGCGCCCACCCGGTAGATCCTCTCCCACCTCATGGAGAGGCGCTCCGTGGGGAACAGCACCTTCTGGGGCGCGGGGACCCCGTCCCCCCGCAGCTCCAGGCCACGGTTACTGCCTGTGGGGAGAAGGGTTGGTGAACCAGGGGTCATGGAGCGCTAGAGGGGTCCCCTTGTCCTCTCCCCTGCTTACCAGGAGGCTCCTCCTCGGGGCCGCGGGGACGACCGGTGGGCTCGGCCCTTGGGTTGAGCAGCACGTACTTGCCGCGGAGGTGCCGGAGCTCGCAGGAGAAGCCGCGGCTGGCGGGCTCGAACTCGATCTTCTGCAGCAGCACCTTCTTGGCTGAGGCGGCCAGCAGTCGGCCCAGCTCCCCGGGCTCGCCCGCCTCCGCCCGGCCCGGCTTCAGCGCCTCCCGCAGCTTCTCCACGATCGGCATGGCGGCGGCCGGCGGGCCCGGCTGCGGGGAGGGGATGGGGGCGCCCGGTTGAGCGGGGGAAGGGCGGGGGGCACCGGCCCGGTCGGGCGCGTTGCCAGGGCGACAGGCCGCGGCCTGGGCCCGGCGCAGGCCNGGCGAGCCTTGTGCGCGGGCGACGGGGGCCCCGCCCCCTGCCCCGGGTCCCGCCCCTGCCCCGCCCAGCCCCGGTCCCGTTAGACACCGCCCGGGCGGCTCCTTCTCTCTGCCGCCTTGTTCGTTCCCCTCCGTCCCTGTCCCCGCCGGCGGGACTGAGTGAACCCCCATAGGGAACCCCTGCTGTCCGCGGCGGGGACCGAGCGCGGGGGGAATGGGATGGACCCCGCCGCCGCTGTCCCCTGCCCGGGAGCTCCCGGCGCAGACCCCCCCCTTGCACGGGACCGGGGCGGGTCCAGCGCCCGAGGAGGAGAGACCGAAATAGAGCACAGGGACATAGAGCCAGTGGCAAAACAAGTGGCAATATTGAACTCAGACTATCAGCAGAGACAGGAGCAAACGGCACATATGATATAACCATACAGGAAGCGAACGGGAGCCGTATATGGGACTGAGTAGAGGTTGGGGTTTTTTTTTTCTTTTTCTTTCTTTTTAATTTTTCTCTTTAATACGTTGAACTTGCCCAGACTGGTCCAGTACGACATCTTAAACCTTCCAGCATGAAAAGGCCCCTGCACGGGGCTGCGGGGATCGGCCCGGCGTGCTCCCAAGGCTGTGGGAAGGGGCGGTGGGCACAGGTGCCGGTGCCACCCACGCCGTGGCCAGGCAGCTCCGTGGTGGCACATGCCAGCGCCGCTGCGACGGGGGAATGGCTCAGAGAACGCGGGGCCCGAGGGGTGCAGGAGGGGTCACCGGAGGGGACGGTTTTACCTGGGGCTGCTTTGCTGCCTGTGCCCGGGTGGGTGCCAGGCTCTGTGCCCACAGTGGATGGAGCTCGCCCGGCCACCATGCCACAGCCCTGCCTGGGGCTCAGCCAACAGCCACACCAGGCGATGGCAAACACCCTGTGCCCACACGGCCGGAGCTCCTGCCGCTGGTGCCTGGAGAGGGGAGCTCCCTGCCCAGCCCCACTGCCTGCCGAGGCCGGGGGGGCTGCAGCAGGATCTGGCAGCAGCTCTGCCCTGTGGTGAACCCCACACTCACCTCAGTGCCCCCAGGGGGAGAGGAGTGTGTGGGGAGAGGGGCAGCAGTGCCCAGGTGCATGCAGAGGTCACCCCAGCCATGGTAAGGTGGCCCTCCAGCTTTTTAGGACTGGGCACTTGTGCAGGAGCCAACTGGCCCCGCAAAAGGCCCAAAGTCCCTTGTGGATGGCTGGGGGCTCTGCCTGGAGGGCTGTACCCTGCCTGCACCCCGAAGGGAGGGATGGGCAGCGGGTGGGGAGGGGGACAGGGGGGTCCCAGGGATGTTGTGGTGGGGAGGGCTGCCTGGCAAGAGCTGCTGGGGCGGCTCCCCCGCGGCGGGGGCACTGGTAGACCTGCTACGCAGATGGGGCAGCTCCCGCCACTCGCGAGGGTTCGATTCCTTCACAGCTGCCAGGGCTGAGTGTGGCCATGGGGGCCGAGGAAGCCCCCGCACCCCATGAGCCACGGGACACTGCTCACGGCAGCCACCACAGCCCGGGACCCCCGCAGCCGAGCGGATTTTCATGCTGTCTCCAGGAATTGATGTCAACGTGGACCAGTCTAACATCTCGCAGGTTTTTTTTTCTCTACTGGCTACTGGAATGCGCTCGTTTGGCTTTAGGGGTCCTCGATGTCGAGAAACTCTTGCTTGGGGGGGGCCATGCCGCGGTACCAGGCGCACGAGCCATCGCTCCTCTTGATGCAGGCGTAGTGCTTCGCCTGCCGCCCGTCCACGTTGTTCTTCTCCATCGCCCAGTCTGTCCAGAGACACTCGTCCGAGGAGGAGACGAAGCAGGGGATGGAGAGACAGCGCGAGATCTGCGCACAACAGACACCGTCACTGACCAGGGGCAGCTGGGGTGAGTGGTCCTCCACAGCCCTGCTTCGCCCACCCCCCCCAGGGATGCCAGGCTGCCCCTTCCCTGCAGGGCACAGTGAGGATGTGACCCCGATGCGGGGGGACTGAGGGAAGCCCTGGGTGTGTGTCCCAGGGCTGGCCTCAGTTCCCAGCTGGAGTGAGCCCGAGGATCAGCCACCCTTCCCTATCCCTGGCCATGTGCAGAGCATCACCCCGAAGGACAGGGAAGAGCATCTCTCTGTGGAGCCCTTGCCAGCCCCGGGCCTGCAGACCCCGCTCCCGCGCTCACCTTGCACTCGCAGCCCATCTGGTACCGCTGGTTTAGGCTCTTCTTCTGGGTCGGGCTCAGTGAGTCCCAGGTGGAGACCAAGTCGCAGAGCGTGATGTGCATCTTGCCATTGCCCTCTGACTTGCCTGGGGAGAGGACGGACAGATCGCTCAGAGGGTGTCCCCCAGGGGTACCTGGGGCTCAGCCCCACCTGGGGGCTGCTGCCATCCAGCCCCTCCCACCGTGCATTGTCCCCAGGGAGCTCCAGGGAGCACGGACTTGTCCCCAGCTGCCCCTGCCACAACCCAGGGCTGCCAAGCATGGCCGGGACACGGCCAGGAGGGCCACCGAGGGCTGGTGGAGGGAGCAGGAGGGGGGCCCATGCCTGGGGAGTGGGCACACATCACAGGCATCTCAGGAGGCATGTGAAGGGGTAGTGTCAGCACTCACACCAATGTTCCTGAGAGCCCCCCACCACAGCCACCCACCTGCAATGAGATATTCCTTCTTCCCGCCGGTGTCCAGCAGCCGGCCGCACACGGCGGTGGACGGAGCCGTGTAGATGAACTCTATGTCCTTGTCGGGGCCCTTGAACATCTGGGGAGAAGGAGCAAGAGTGAGTGGCCAGCACGGGGGCTGCCCCGTCCCCCCCAGCCTGCCCCAGCACACCCCAGTACCTTGATCTGCTTGATTTCATACTGGATTCGTTTGATGGGGTTCCCATATATGTCGTTCCCCGAATCCACCTCTTTCGCAGAGACAGCCTTTGCTCGGATCACTGCAATGGAGAGGGGCCCAGGTCAGCAGGGGTGCCCAGGGACAGAGGTGTCACCATGGCACATGGTGCTGTCCCGGTGGGACGGTCCCATTCGGTGCCCCATCCCCCTGGGGCTCCCACCTGTGCTCAGGGCTGGATGCCCACCACAAACCCTGCTGCCCTCCCCACAGACACTCCCCTGCCTGCAGAGCTGGCTGTCACACGCTGGTCCCGAAGTGCCAGGGCTCTGGCACATGTGGGACGGTGATGGGCAATGCTGCAGCAGCACCCTCAGAGCAGGTGATAAGGAAAGGTCACCCCAAGATCACCGGTCCCACCAGTGCCAGCTGTGCTGGGCGTTCTTGGCCAGCTCTGCCTCAGTCTCTGCCCAGCTCCTGGACTCGTGGGCACAGGCTGGCCAAGCCCGGGCTTGTGCCCGTCACTCAGATGGCACTGAGACAGCTAAAACCTGCCAGCAGTGTCCTGGGAGCACCACGGTATTTGTCCCACTGTCATTAATTAAACCACTCTCTGACGAGGGCCTTGGCCAAACGCCCGCGTGGCCTGGCTGGGCGGGAGGGCAAAAGGGCAGAGGGAGGGGGTCACCTTTGGGTGCAGAGGGAGGTGGGAGCTGCATTCCCCCAACACCATCCCAGGTGCTTGCCCACACCCAGCATGGGCACCAGCTCTGCCCACCAAGTGCTGGCACAGGCAGCTCATGCTGGCATCCCCAATCCTACCCTACCAGCCCCTCTGCAATCTCATGCCAAGGGAGCAGGGGTCCCAGCACCAGGCTGCCCTTGCACCCCACAGCCTGAGCATGGCGTCCCTGTCCCACCATGAAGGGGTCCTGGCTGCCAGGGGGCAATGCTCTGGCTGCCAGCTCCCTGCCAGAGCTGGGCCCTGTGTAGGGCACAAACTGCATCTGCCCGGGCTGGGGTTGTGGGGTGTCACCGCCCCGGGGTGATTTCAGCGCCCGGTCACAAGGCACAAGGTCGAGCGCCCCAGGGCCATTGAGGCCATGGTGCCCTGGAGCCTGGGGACAGTGACGGGAGGACGTCTCTGTCATGGAAGGGTCCCTGCGGTCACTCGGGGACACATGAACTGGCATGTGAGTGCTTGGCACGTGGCAGTGACCCACCGGGCACCGGGGGCGGGCGCAGGCAGCCAGCTCACCCTTACTCACCGGCGCGGGACGCAGCGGCTGGATCGGTGCAGAGCAGCTGCACACAGTGGATGCAGCAGCTCCAGCATCCAGGGCCTGGGTCCCTGCACCGAGACCTGCGGCTCTGGAGCTCGTGTACCCCACTGCAAGGTGCTGGGGTGGGAGCAGCCAGGGACATGCAGGGCACACCCACCAGCCTGGCAGAGATGAGCTCACCTGGCATGGCTGTGAGAGGGAATCTGACCGTGCTCTATAAATACCACGGGGTGCAGGGGCACACGATGGGTTATTTGAGCTGAAGGTCAGGGTGGCATGGCCCCACATGGGTACCATAAGCGCCAACGGAGTTTACTCTGGAAAGGAGGTGATGGCCACCAGCAGGAGCAGGGCCTGGGGCAGAGACTCCAGAACAGCCACCATCGGTCAGTGCGGGCACTCACTCGGTGTGGGATGGGTGGATGCAATGCCTGCTGGTACCAGGACTGCACTGAGGGCTTTCCCAGCCACGTCCCCTCCCCTGGAGAGCCTGGGCACACTGGCAGCACAGGTAGCATCTCAGCCATGCAGCCACTTCCCTGCAGCAGGACAAGTCCCTGGGCACAGCCCCTTGCCGCAGTCACTGTCCCAGACTCTGCTTGGCACACATGGGCCCATCCCTGTCTGCTGCCAGGGTCTGTGCCTGCTCCTCTGCCAGCAGCACGCCAGGGTCACTGCAGGCATGGGCTACCCCTCGTCCCCCAACCTAGTGGCTGCCACATCCTGCCATGTGCCAGCCCTTTCATGGCACACCGTGGGTGCCGCCGGGCTGGGGAGCCGTGTGCCGAGCGGCTGCAGGCGCGGGGAGCGGTTCCTGGTTCAGTGGGCTCCAGCCTTTTCCATTCACGTGCTGATGAATCACTTGACAAAAATGCAGCCCAATTCTAGGCGGATTTGTTCTGAACAGTGCGGCTTTGTGGAGGGGACGGCCGTGCTGCGCTTTCCCCGCCAAGACCCCAGCGGCGCAGCCAAGCTGCTCCACGCCAGCCAGGAACCCGAGCAGGGCAAGCCCCGGGGAGCCCAGCTGAGACCCCTGGGATGGGGGATGGAGGAAAACTCCGGGTGCTCAGAGACCTCCCCAAACACCAGTGCTCCTGTTGGCTGCGTCACCCACCACTCCTGCCACCAAACCCTCTGTGGAGCTGAGCTGAGCTCTCCTGGTGCACACCGACGGTGCTGGACAACTGAGTCCAACCAGGCAATGATGGGAACGCTCCTTCCCCAGGCAGGACAAGCCATGCACAGAAGATGCAACCAGTGGGAGCCCCACCAGTGACAACCCCAGGGCTGCAAGCTGAGGCCACCTGGCAACGAGGACCCACTGCACCCGCCTGCGCCTGCCCGGGAAGCACCAGTGCCCGCAGACACGGGGGCCGCTGCCGGGCTGAATGGCCAGGGAACAAAGCTCCCTTCTCCGGGGCTGCTGGCAGCAGGCTGGGTGAAGGGGCCAGCTGCCAGTGCCAGCACTGCCCGCTGCCTGCCCGGCACCACCAGCCTGGGCACCCGGCCCCATGGTGGGAGCAGCCCTGGGGTCACTCCAGCCCTGCTTGGGGCCAGCAGAGCCAGGGAGCCAGCAAACTGCTCCTGGGACTCCAGCACCCCACCCCTGCCTGGCACAGGCAGCAACCAGCCCCCAGGTGCCTGCCCACACCCCTACAGCCACAGGGGCAGCGGCGTGGGGCATCCAGCACAGCACAGCATGGGTTTGGGGACGCTGAGGCTGGAAGGATGCAGGGCTGGGTACAGCAGCCCCACATGAAGAGACAGCAGAGGCCACGGGGGCTGCCCTGGTGCACGGCGGTGCCTGTGGGGAGGTGGGAGGCAGTGCCCGGGCATCAGGCCCCGCTCGCCCGCCGGCCTGCGCGGGAGCCACAGGTTCCGCTGCCATGGCCGCGTGCGTCATCCCGGCCTCTGACGGGAGCGGATGGAGCCCAATCAGCGCCGGCCCCGGCAGTCAGCCCACGGCCCCTCTGCACGGAAAGGATTCCGACCGCCGGAGCTCAGCGGGGCGGCACCGGGCACCAGCAGCCCCCTGCCCCACCGGGGCTCGGCAGCTGCGCTCCCCAGGCACCCCTCAGCTGGGGCTGCTCCCACCGCTCCCCCCAAACCTCTGCCTGGTCCCCGATGGCTGCCTCTGCTGCTCCTCCCCTGCCTCCCTGCGCCCCATCCCAAGGAACCAAGCACTAGGACAACTGGGATTGGCACAATGCTGCCAGGAGCTGCATCCACGGGTCCCCCCATCCCAGGCAGCACACTGAGCCCCTGCTCTCCACCGCCCCATCCCACCCCTCCTGGAGCTGGCACTGCCATGCAAGGCCAAAGCCACGGCTAAGCCCGGGAGGGTTGAGCATCACCTCCCTCACGTCTGCACCCCCACACTGCTCCAGAGCAGACTAAGCAGAAGCCAGGTCTCCTGCTGTGGTCCCCAGCCCGGCCACATCCCCACCTGACAGCAGAGCGGCCCTGGCAGAGCCACTCCCTGCTGGCAAAGAGCAGCCACCAGACCCCACTGCCTGGGCATGGCTCTGGTGAGGAACAGTCGATGGGGCAGCCCTGAACTCCCCAGCCCTGCAGAAACCGCTGCCCATCTCATGGGCAGGGTCACTTGTTCCAAGTCACCAGCTCCAGTGACACAACTCCCAGCTCCCCTGGCACACCATGCCCAAGGCAAAGTTGCATCCTCTGCCCTGTGCCGCCTGGAAGCAGAGCCCTGGGCTCCTGGTGCTCCAGAGAATGGGCTGCAGGGCTGTGTGCAGGGGCAGAGGGGCCATGGGGAGGCACAGGCGGGCATGGCAGACCCTCCCCACGCTATGGAGTGGGCAGCCCAGACCCACAGGGCCTGGACCATGTACTGTGCCCACCCAACTCCCCAATACCAAGGGCTGAGCGAGAGCCTTGGGACTCATCAGCCAACCCGGGTGCACCCTGCACTGCGGGGTGTCAGCCAACACCAACTACATCTTCACCAGGGGCCCAGCCTGGACACGGGCTGCTCCATCCACAGCGGCCGGGAAAGGTCCCAGCAGCACCCGGCACCCCCGGCTCTCCCTGGGATCTGCTTGCTCGCAGGGAAGGAGCTGCCTGAGGAGCCCCCCGGCTCCAGAGAGCATCCAGGGGAAGATGAGAAGAGGCAGAAAGGCCAGGAGCACAGGCTGCCGGACACAGATCTGTGGTGTGTGGGAAGAGAAGGCTGGGGAGCACATCTGAGACAAATTCTGCTCCCCCAAGCCTGGCACTGTCCCTACCTGGGATTGCACAAGGCAAGACCAATCCAGACAAGCCACCCAGGGGTACTCAGGCTGGGAGCCAAAAGGTGCCAGCTCTGTGGATGGCACAACCTGAGAGGAGGCTGCCTTGGCAGGATGGGCACCTGTCGAGGGCAGTGGGGCGGCCCAACCCACAGGAGACCACTGCCCAGCCACACTGCACCCACTTAGGGGCCCGCTGAGACAGCCGGGGCTGCTGAGACAGATGGTGACTCAGCTGCTGAGTCATGGCTGAGCCAGCACCCCAGGATGGGCACTGAGTCACGAGTGCCCCGGAAAGCTGATCCTGACACGAGCGTGACGGGAAACACAGCCCAGATCCCAGAACGGGAATGAGGGATCCTGCAGTCCAGGGACACCCGCTCAAGCAGCAGCTCAAAAATTTCGGTGCTCCATTTTGTCTAGAAACCTCCCTGTGCCCACCATGCTTCGCGGTGCTGTGCCAAGCGGCACGGCCAGACAGAACCGGGCACACAGGGCAGCAGCCAGGCACTGTGGGAGTTGGCATCGCGCTGGCACCACAGAGGAGAAACACCAGAGCGGGGTCTGGAAGGGGTGAGGGGAGCCTGGGAATCCATCAGGAGCATCCTGGCTGAGGAGCAGGGGACAGGGCAGGGCCATCCAGAGGCTGGAGCTGCCTAAGTGTTTGGGAATGTTACCTCTCCAGCTGAGCCTGGGAACAGCCCCACGAAGGAGAACGTCGGGAGCTGGGGCTGGCCTGTTTGTTTAATACGTTAAAATTTAATAAGGGCATTATTCATAGAAAGAGGAATCCAGATCCCGGAGCTGCCAAGCCCTCCCTTTCAGCAGCATCCAAGCCGAACAAAGTGGGACGGGGGAGAGGAAATGCCTGGAAATAAGGAACAGACGGGAGGTGACCGAGCCCGGCGCGGCTGCTCCTCGGGGCCGGGGCTGGCTCCGTGCTCAGGCCGGTGCCGTGCAAGGGGCGGCCGCGCTCCGAGGGCCCAGACCCCCCTCCCGGGGCCGTCGGCTCCCCGGGCTGCCACGTACCACAGAGCCGGGAGAGGCCGGGCTGCCCCGTGTCACCGGGGCTGCGCAGCGCGGACGCCGGCCCGGCCACGGCGGCTCCGGGCATCGCCCGGAGCGATGCCGGGCGCGGCCCCAGGGGTCCCCCCGAAACGGCAGGGAGGGACGGACACACCCCGGACAGACCGACCGCGCCCGGCCGCGCATCTGCTCCCGCCGACACACCCCCGGGCCGGCCGGGGCTCCCNCGGCCGCTCCGCGCCAACTTTCCGCCCCTTCCCCCGCCGGGAAGTTCCCGCGGGCCGGGCCGGGGCCGCGGGGCTGCTACCGGGGTTTGCTACCGGGGTTTGCTACCGGGGCTGCGGGGACAAAGCGCGGGGGCGGCGGTCGCTACTCACCTACGTCCGCGTTGCAGAAGGCCTGTTGCGGGTGGATGGGCGAGCAGCTGCAGGCGTCGGCCGGGCGGGCCC